>CAJUXP010000055.1:0-122148 GCA_910591515.1 Cerceris rybyensis
CCCAGACCTAACCCAGACCTAACCCAGACCTAACCCAGACCTAACCCAGACCTAACCCAGACCTAACCCAGACCTAACCCAGACCTAACCCAGACCTAACCCAGACCTAACCCAGACCTAACCCAGACCTAACCCAGACCTAACCCAGACCTAACCCAGACCTAACCCAGACCTAACCCAGACCTAACCCAGACCTAACCCAGACCTAACCCAGACCTAACCCAGACCTAACCCAGACCTAACCCAGACCTAACCCAGACCTAACCCAGACCTAACCCAGACCTAACCCAGACCTAACCCAGACCTAACCCAGACCTAACCCAGACCTAACCCAGACCTAACCCAGACCTAACCCAGACCTAACCCAGACCTAACCCAGACCTAACCCAGACCTAACCCAGACCTAACCCAGACCTAACCCAGACCTAACCCAGACCTAACCCAGACCTAACCCAGACCTAACCCAGACCTAACCCAGACCTAACCCAGACCTAACCCAGACCTAACCCAGACCTAACCCAGACCTAACCCAGACCTAACCCAGACCTAACCCAGACCTAACCCAGACCTAACCCAGACCTAACCCAGACCTAACCCAGACCTAACCCAGACCTAACCCAGACCTAACCCAGACCTAACCCAGACCTAACCCAGACCTAACCCAGACCTAACCCAGACCTAACCCAGACCTAACCCAGACCTAACCCAGACCTAACCCAGACCTAACCCAGACCTAACCCAGACCTAACCCAGACCTAACCCAGACCTAACCCAGACCTAACCCAGACCTAACCCAGACCTAACCCAGACCTAACCCAGACCTAACCCAGACCTAACCCAGACCTAACCCAGACCTAACCCAGACCTAACCCAGACCTAACCCAGACCTAACCCAGACCTAACCCAGACCTAACCCAGACCTAACCCAGACCTAACCCAGACCTAACCCAGACCTAACCCAGACCTAACCCAGACCTAACCCAGACCTAACCCAGACCTAAACCCAGACCTAACCCAGACCTAACCCAGACCTAACCCAGACCTAACCCAGACCTAACCCAGACCTAACCCAGACCTAACCCAGACCTAACCCAGACCTAACCCAGACCTAACCCAGACCTAACCCAGACCTAACCCAGACCTAACCCAGACCTAACCCAGACCTAACCCAGACCTAACCCAGACCTAACCCAGACCTAACCCAGACCTAACCCAGACCTAACCCAGACCTAACCCAGACCTAACCCAGACCTAACCCAGACCTAACCCAGACCTAACCCAGACCTAACCCAGACCTAACCCAGACCTAACCCAGACCTAACCCAGACCTAACCCAGACCTAACCCAGACCTAACCCAGACCTAACCCAGACCTAACCCAGACCTAACCCAGACCTAACCCAGACCTAACCCAGACCTAACCCAGACCTAACCCAGACCTAACCCAGACCTAACCCAGACCTAACCCAGACCTAACCCAGACCTAACCCAGACCTAACCCAGACCTAACCCAGACCTAACCCAGACCTAACCCAGACCTAACCCAGACCTAACCCAGACCTAACCCAGACCTAACCCAGACCTAACCCAGACCTAACCCAGACCTAACCCAGACCTAACCCAGACCTAACCCAGACCTAACCCAGACCTAACCCAGACCTAACCCAGACCTAACCCAGACCTAACCCAGACCTAACCCAGACCTAACCCAGACCTAACCCAGACCTAACCCAGACCTAACCCAGACCTAACCCAGACCTAACCCAGACCTAACCCAGACCTAACCCAGACCTAACCCAGACCTAACCCAGACCTAACCCAGACCTAACCCAGACCTAACCCAGACCTAACCCAGACCTAACCCAGACCTAACCCAGACCTAACCCAGACCTAACCCAGACCTAACCCAGACCTAACCCAGACCTAACCCAGACCTAACCCAGACCTAACCCAGACCTAACCCAGACCTAACCCAGACCTAACCCAGACCTAACCCAGACCTAACCCAGACCTAACCCAGACCTAACCCAGACCTAACCCAGACCTAACCCAGACCTAACCCAGACCTAACCCAGACCTAACCCAGACCTAACCCAGACCTAACCCAGACCTAACCCAGACCTAACCCAGACCTAACCCAGACCTAACCCAGACCTAACCCAGACCTAACCCAGACCTAACCCAGACCTAACCC
Source organism: Cerceris rybyensis (assembly GCA_910591515.1). NCBI lineage: Eukaryota > Metazoa > Arthropoda > Insecta > Hymenoptera > Crabronidae > Cerceris > Cerceris rybyensis. The sequence continues at coordinate 2,194 of CAJUXP010000055.1, forward strand.
AGACCTAACCCAGACCTAACCCAGACCTAACCCAGACCTAACCCAGACCTAACCCAGACCTAACCCAGACCTAACCCAGACCTAACCCAGACCTAACCCAGACCTAACCCAGACCTAACCCAGACCTAACCCAGACCTAACCCAGACCTAACCCAGACCTAACCCAGACCTAACCCAGACCTAACCCAGACCTAACCCAGACCTAACCCAGACCTAACCCAGACCTAACCCAGACCTAACCCAGAACCTAACCCAGACCTAACCCAGACCTAACCCAGACCTAACCCAGACCTAACCCAGACCTAACCCAGACCTAACCCAGACCTAACCCAGACCTAACCCAGACCTAACCCAGACCTAACCCAGACCTAACCCAGACCTAACCCAGACCTAACCCAGACCTAACCCAGACCTAACCCAGACCTAACCCAGACCTAACCCAGACCTAACCCAGACCTAACCCAGACCTAACCCAGACCTAACCCAGACCTAACCCAGACCTAACCCAGACCTAACCCAGACCTAACCCAGACCTAACCCAGACCTAACCCAGACCTAACCCAGACCTAACCCAGACCTAACCCAGACCTAACCCAGACCTAACCCAGACCTAACCCAGACCTAACCCAGACCTAACCCAGACCTAACCCAGACCTAACCCAGACCTAACCCAGACCTAACCCAGACCTAACCCAGACCTAACCCAGACCTAACCCAGACCTAACCCAGACCTAACCCAGACCTAACCCAGACCTAACCCAGACCTAACCCAGACCTAACCCAGACCTAACCCAGACCTAACCCAGACCTAACCCAGACCTAACCCAGACCTAACCCAGACCTAACCCAGACCTAACCCAGACCTAACCCAGACCTAACCCAGACCTAACCCAGACCTAACCCAGACCTAACCCAGACCTAACCCAGACCTAACCCAGACCTAACCCAGACCTAACCCAGACCTAACCCAGACCTAACCCAGACCTAACCCAGACCTAACCCAGACCTAACCCAGACCTAACCCAGACCTAACCCAGACCTAACCCAGACCTAACCCAGACCTAACCCAGACCTAACCCAGACCTAACCCAGACCTAACCCAGACCTAACCCAGACCTAACCCAGACCTAACCCAGACCTAACCCAGACCTAACCCAGACCTAACCCAGACCTAACCCAGACCTAACCCAGACCTAACCCAGACCTAACCCAGACCTAACCCAGACCTAACCCAGACCTAACCCAGACCTAACCCAGACCTAACCCAGACCTAACCCAGACCTAACCCAGACCTAACCCAGACCTAACCCAGACCTAACCCAGACCTAACCCAGACCTAACCCAGACCTAACCCAGACCTAACCCAGACCTAACCCAGACCTAACCCAGACCTAACCCAGACCTAACCCAGACCTAACCCAGACCTAACCCAGACCTAACCCAGACCTAACCCAGACCTAACCCAGACCTAACCCAGACCTAACCCAGACCTAACCCAGACCTAACCCAGACCTAACCCAGACCTAACCCAGACCTAACCCAGACCTAACCCAGACCTAACCCAGACCTAACCCAGACCTAACCCAGACCTAACCCAGACCTAACCCAGACCTAACCCAGACCTAACCCAGACCTAACCCAGACCTAACCCAGACCTAACCCAGACCTAACCCAGACCTAACCCAGACCTAACCCAGACCTAACCCAGACCTAACCCAGACCTAACCCAGACCTAACCCAGACCTAACCCAGACCTAACCCAGACCTAACCCAGACCTAACCCAGACCTAACCCAGACCTAACCCAGACCTAACCCAGACCTAACCCAGACCTAACCCAGACCTAACCCAGACCTAACCCAGACCTAACCCAGACCTAACCCAGACCTAACCCAGACCTAACCCAGACCTAACCCAGACCTAACCCAGACCTAACCCAGACCTAACCCAGACCTAACCCAGACCTAACCCAGACCTAACCCAGACCTAACCCAGACCTAACCCAGACCTAACCCAGACCTAACCCAGACCTAACCCAGACCTAACCCAGACCTAACCCAGACCTAACCCAGACCTAACCCAGACCTAACCCAGACCTAACCCAGACCTAACCCAGACCTAACCCAGACCTAACCCAGACCTAACCCAGACCTAACCCAGACCTAACCCAGACCTAACCCAGACCTAACCCAGACCTAACCCAGACCTAACCCAGACCTAACCCAGACCTAACCCAGACCTAACCCAGACCTAACCCAGACCTAACCCAGACCTAACCCAGACCTAACCCAGACCTAACCCAGACCTAACCCAGACCTAACCCAGACCTAACCCAGACCTAACCCAGACCTAACCCAGACCTAACCCAGACCTAACCCAGACCTAACCCAGACCTAACCCAGACCTAACCCAGACCTAACCCAGACCTAACCCAGACCTAACCCAGACCTAACCCAGACCTAACCCAGACCTAACCCAGACCTAACCCAGACCTAACCCAGACCTAACCCAGACCTAACCCAGACCTAACCCAGACCTAACCCAGACCTAACCCAGACCTAACCCAGACCTAACCCAGACCTAACCCAGACCTAACCCAGACCTAACCCAGACCTAACCCAGACCTAACCCAGACCTAACCCAGACCTAACCCAGACCTAACCCAGACCTAACCCAGACCTAACCCAGACCTAACCCAGACCTAACCCAGACCTAACCCAGACCTAACCCAGACCTAACCCAGACCTAACCCAGACCTAACCCAGACCTAACCCAGACCTAACCCAGACCTAACCCAGACCTAACCCAGACCTAACCCAGACCTAACCCAGACCTAACCCAGACCTAACCCAGACCTAACCCAGACCTAACCCAGACCTAACCCAGACCTAACCCAGACCTAACCCAGACCTAACCCAGACCTAACCCAGACCTAACCCAGACCTAACCCAGACCTAACCCAGACCTAACCCAGACCTAACCCAGACCTAACCCAGACCTAACCCAGACCTAACCCAGACCTAACCCAGACCTAACCCAGACCTAACCCAGACCTAACCCAGACCTAACCCAGACCTAACCCAGACCTAACCCAGACCTAACCCAGACCTAACCCAGACCTAACCCAGACCTAACCCAGACCTAACCCAGACCTAACCCAGACCTAACCCAGACCTAACCCAGACCTAACCCAGACCTAACCCAGACCTAACCCAGACCTAACCCAGACCTAACCCAGACCTAACCCAGACCTAACCCAGACCTAACCCAGACCTAACCCAGACCTAACCCAGACCTAACCCAGACCTAACCCAGACCTAACCCAGACCTAACCCAGACCTAACCCAGACCTAACCCAGACCTAACCCAGACCTAACCCAGACCTAACCCAGACCTAACCCAGACCTAACCCAGACCTAACCCAGACCTAACCCAGACCTAACCCAGACCTAACCCAGACCTAACCCAGACCTAACCCAGACCTAACCCAGACCTAACCCAGACCTAACCCAGACCTAACCCAGACCTAACCCAGACCTAACCCAGACCTAACCCAGACCTAACCCAGACCTAACCCAGACCTAACCCAGACCTAACCCAGACCTAACCCAGACCTAACCCAGACCTAACCCAGACCTAACCCAGACCTAACCCAGACCTAACCCAGACCTAACCCAGACCTAACCCAGACCTAACCCAGACCTAACCCAGACCTAACCCAGACCTAACCCAGACCTAACCCAGACCTAACCCAGACCTAACCCAGACCTAACCCAGACCTAACCCAGACCTAACCCAGACCTAACCCAGACCTAACCCAGACCTAACCCAGACCTAACCCAGACCTAACCCAGACCTAACCCAGACCTAACCCAGACCTAACCCAGACCTAACCCAGACCTAACCCAGACCTAACCCAGACCTAACCCAGACCTAACCCAGACCTAACCCAGACCTAACCCAGACCTAACCCAGACCTAACCCAGACCTAACCCAGACCTAACCCAGACCTAACCCAGACCTAACCCAGACCTAACCCAGACCTAACCCAGACCTAACCCAGACCTAACCCAGACCTAACCCAGACCTAACCCAGACCTAACCCAGACCTAACCCAGACCTAACCCAGACCTAACCCAGACCTAACCCAGACCTAACCCAGACCTAACCCAGACCTAACCCAGACCTAACCCAGACCTAACCCAGACCTAACCCAGACCTAACCCAGACCTAACCCAGACCTAACCCAGACCTAACCCAGACCTAACCCAGACCTAACCCAGACCTAACCCAGACCTAACCCAGACCTAACCCAGACCTAACCCAGACCTAACCCAGACCTAACCCAGACCTAACCCAGACCTAACCCAGACCTAACCCAGACCTAACCCAGACCTAACCCAGACCTAACCCAGACCTAACCCAGACCTAACCCAGACCTAACCCAGACCTAACCCAGACCTAACCCAGACCTAACCCAGACCTAACCCAGACCTAACCCAGACCTAACCCAGACCTAACCCAGACCTAACCCAGACCTAACCCAGACCTAACCCAGACCTAACCCAGACCTAACCCAGACCTAACCCAGACCTAACCCAGACCTAACCCAGACCTAACCCAGACCTAACCCAGACCTAACCCAGACCTAACCCAGACCTAACCCAGACCTAACCCAGACCTAACCCAGACCTAACCCAGACCTAACCCAGACCTAACCCAGACCTAACCCAGACCTAACCCAGACCTAACCCAGACCTAACCCAGACCTAACCCAGACCTAACCCAGACCTAACCCAGACCTAACCCAGACCTAACCCAGACCTAACCCAGACCTAACCCAGACCTAACCCAGACCTAACCCAGACCTAACCCAGACCTAACCCAGACCTAACCCAGACCTAACCCAGACCTAACCCAGACCTAACCCAGACCTAACCCAGACCTAACCCAGACCTAACCCAGACCTAACCCAGACCTAACCCAGACCTAACCCAGACCTAACCCAGACCTAACCCAGACCTAACCCAGACCTAACCCAGACCTAACCCAGACCTAACCCAGACCTAACCCAGACCTAACCCAGACCTAACCCAGACCTAACCCAGACCTAACCCAGACCTAACCCAGACCTAACCCAGACCTAACCCAGACCTAACCCAGACCTAACCCAGACCTAACCCAGACCTAACCCAGACCTAACCCAGACCTAACCCAGACCTAACCCAGACCTAACCCAGACCTAACCCAGACCTAACCCAGACCTAACCCAGACCTAACCCAGACCTAACCCAGACCTAACCCAGACCTAACCCAGACCTAACCCAGACCTAACCCAGACCTAACCCAGACCTAACCCAGACCTAACCCAGACCTAACCCAGACCTAACCCAGACCTAACCCAGACCTAACCCAGACCTAACCCAGACCTAACCCAGACCTAACCCAGACCTAACCCAGACCTAACCCAGACCTAACCCAGACCTAACCCAGACCTAACCCAGACCTAACCCAGACCTAACCCAGACCTAACCCAGACCTAACCCAGACCTAACCCAGACCTAACCCAGACCTAACCCAGACCTAACCCAGACCTAACCCAGACCTAACCCAGACCTAACCCAGACCTAACCCAGACCTAACCCAGACCTAACCCAGACCTAACCCAGACCTAACCCAGACCTAACCCAGACCTAACCCAGACCTAACCCAGACCTAACCCAGACCTAACCCAGACCTAACCCAGACCTAACCCAGACCTAACCCAGACCTAACCCAGACCTAACCCAGACCTAACCCAGACCTAACCCAGACCTAACCCAGACCTAACCCAGACCTAACCCAGACCTAACCCAGACCTAACCCAGACCTAACCCAGACCTAACCCAGACCTAACCCAGACCTAACCCAGACCTAACCCAGACCTAACCCAGACCTAACCCAGACCTAACCCAGACCTAACCCAGACCTAACCCAGACCTAACCCAGACCTAACCCAGACCTAACCCAGACCTAACCCAGACCTAACCCAGACCTAACCCAGACCTAACCCAGACCTAACCCAGACCTAACCCAGACCTAACCCAGACCTAACCCAGACCTAACCCAGACCTAACCCAGACCTAACCCAGACCTAACCCAGACCTAACCCAGACCTAACCCAGACCTAACCCAGACCTAACCCAGACCTAACCCAGACCTAACCCAGACCTAACCCAGACCTAACCCAGACCTAACCCAGACCTAACCCAGACCTAACCCAGACCTAACCCAGACCTAACCCAGACCTAACCCAGACCTAACCCAGACCTAACCCAGACCTAACCCAGACCTAACCCAGACCTAACCCAGACCTAACCCAGACCTAACCCAGACCTAACCCAGACCTAACCCAGACCTAACCCAGACCTAACCCAGACCTAACCCAGACCTAACCCAGACCTAACCCAGACCTAACCCAGACCTAACCCAGACCTAACCCAGACCTAACCCAGACCTAACCCAGACCTAACCCAGACCTAACCCAGACCTAACCCAGACCTAACCCAGACCTAACCCAGACCTAACCCAGACCTAACCCAGACCTAACCCAGACCTAACCCAGACCTAACCCAGACCTAACCCAGACCTAACCCAGACCTAACCCAGACCTAACCCAGACCTAACCCAGACCTAACCCAGACCTAACCCAGACCTAACCCAGACCTAACCCAGACCTAACCCAGACCTAACCCAGACCTAACCCAGACCTAACCCAGACCTAACCCAGACCTAACCCAGACCTAACCCAGACCTAACCCAGACCTAACCCAGACCTAACCCAGACCTAACCCAGACCTAACCCAGACCTAACCCAGACCTAACCCAGACCTAACCCAGACCTAACCCAGACCTAACCCAGACCTAACCCAGACCTAACCCAGACCTAACCCAGACCTAACCCAGACCTAACCCAGACCTAACCCAGACCTAACCCAGACCTAACCCAGACCTAACCCAGACCTAACCCAGACCTAACCCAGACCTAACCCAGACCTAACCCAGACCTAACCCAGACCTAACCCAGACCTAACCCAGACCTAACCCAGACCTAACCCAGACCTAACCCAGACCTAACCCAGACCTAACCCAGACCTAACCCAGACCTAACCCAGACCTAACCCAGACCTAACCCAGACCTAACCCAGACCTAACCCAGACCTAACCCAGACCTAACCCAGACCTAACCCAGACCTAACCCAGACCTAACCCAGACCTAACCCAGACCTAACCCAGACCTAACCCAGACCTAACCCAGACCTAACCCAGACCTAACCCAGACCTAACCCAGACCTAACCCAGACCTAACCCAGACCTAACCCAGACCTAACCCAGACCTAACCCAGACCTAACCCAGACCTAACCCAGACCTAACCCAGACCTAACCCAGACCTAACCCAGACCTAACCCAGACCTAACCCAGACCTAACCCAGACCTAACCCAGACCTAACCCAGACCTAACCCAGACCTAACCCAGACCTAACCCAGACCTAACCCAGACCTAACCCAGACCTAACCCAGACCTAACCCAGACCTAACCCAGACCTAACCCAGACCTAACCCAGACCTAACCCAGACCTAACCCAGACCTAACCCAGACCTAACCCAGACCTAACCCAGACCTAACCCAGACCTAACCCAGACCTAACCCAGACCTAACCCAGACCTAACCCAGACCTAACCCAGACCTAACCCAGACCTAACCCAGACCTAACCCAGACCTAACCCAGACCTAACCCAGACCTAACCCAGACCTAACCCAGACCTAACCCAGACCTAACCCAGACCTAACCCAGACCTAACCCAGACCTAACCCAGACCTAACCCAGACCTAACCCAGACCTAACCCAGACCTAACCCAGACCTAACCCAGACCTAACCCAGACCTAACCCAGACCTAACCCAGACCTAACCCAGACCTAACCCAGACCTAACCCAGACCTAACCCAGACCTAACCCAGACCTAACCCAGACCTAACCCAGACCTAACCCAGACCTAACCCAGACCTAACCCAGACCTAACCCAGACCTAACCCAGACCTAACCCAGACCTAACCCAGACCTAACCCAGACCTAACCCAGACCTAACCCAGACCTAACCCAGACCTAACCCAGACCTAACCCAGACCTAACCCAGACCTAACCCAGACCTAACCCAGACCTAACCCAGACCTAACCCAGACCTAACCCAGACCTAACCCAGACCTAACCCAGACCTAACCCAGACCTAACCCAGACCTAACCCAGACCTAACCCAGACCTAACCCAGACCTAACCCAGACCTAACCCAGACCTAACCCAGACCTAACCCAGACCTAACCCAGACCTAACCCAGACCTAACCCAGACCTAACCCAGACCTAACCCAGACCTAACCCAGACCTAACCCAGACCTAACCCAGACCTAACCCAGACCTAACCCAGACCTAACCCAGACCTAACCCAGACCTAACCCAGACCTAACCCAGACCTAACCCAGACCTAACCCAGACCTAACCCAGACCTAACCCAGACCTAACCCAGACCTAACCCAGACCTAACCCAGACCTAACCCAGACCTAACCCAGACCTAACCCAGACCTAACCCAGACCTAACCCAGACCTAACCCAGACCTAACCCAGACCTAACCCAGACCTAACCCAGACCTAACCCAGACCTAACCCAGACCTAACCCAGACCTAACCCAGACCTAACCCAGACCTAACCCAGACCTAACCCAGACCTAACCCAGACCTAACCCAGACCTAACCCAGACCTAACCCAGACCTAACCCAGACCTAACCCAGACCTAACCCAGACCTAACCCAGACCTAACCCAGACCTAACCCAGACCTAACCCAGACCTAACCCAGACCTAACCCAGACCTAACCCAGACCTAACCCAGACCTAACCCAGACCTAACCCAGACCTAACCCAGACCTAACCCAGACCTAACCCAGACCTAACCCAGACCTAACCCAGACCTAACCCAGACCTAACCCAGACCTAACCCAGACCTAACCCAGACCTAACCCAGACCTAACCCAGACCTAACCCAGACCTAACCCAGACCTAACCCAGACCTAACCCAGACCTAACCCAGACCTAACCCAGACCTAACCCAGACCTAACCCAGACCTAACCCAGACCTAACCCAGACCTAACCCAGACCTAACCCAGACCTAACCCAGACCTAACCCAGACCTAACCCAGACCTAACCCAGACCTAACCCAGACCTAACCCAGACCTAACCCAGACCTAACCCAGACCTAACCCAGACCTAACCCAGACCTAACCCAGACCTAACCCAGACCTAACCCAGACCTAACCCAGACCTAACCCAGACCTAACCCAGACCTAACCCAGACCTAACCCAGACCTAACCCAGACCTAACCCAGACCTAACCCAGACCTAACCCAGACCTAACCCAGACCTAACCCAGACCTAACCCAGACCTAACCCAGACCTAACCCAGACCTAACCCAGACCTAACCCAGACCTAACCCAGACCTAACCCAGACCTAACCCAGACCTAACCCAGACCTAACCCAGACCTAACCCAGACCTAACCCAGACCTAACCCAGACCTAACCCAGACCTAACCCAGACCTAACCCAGACCTAACCCAGACCTAACCCAGACCTAACCCAGACCTAACCCAGACCTAACCCAGACCTAACCCAGACCTAACCCAGACCTAACCCAGACCTAACCCAGACCTAACCCAGACCTAACCCAGACCTAACCCAGACCTAACCCAGACCTAACCCAGACCTAACCCAGACCTAACCCAGACCTAACCCAGACCTAACCCAGACCTAACCCAGACCTAACCCAGACCTAACCCAGACCTAACCCAGACCTAACCCAGACCTAACCCAGACCTAACCCAGACCTAACCCAGACCTAACCCAGACCTAACCCAGACCTAACCCAGACCTAACCCAGACCTAACCCAGACCTAACCCAGACCTAACCCAGACCTAACCCAGACCTAACCCAGACCTAACCCAGACCTAACCCAGACCTAACCCAGACCTAACCCAGACCTAACCCAGACCTAACCCAGACCTAACCCAGACCTAACCCAGACCTAACCCAGACCTAACCCAGACCTAACCCAGACCTAACCCAGACCTAACCCAGACCTAACCCAGACCTAACCCAGACCTAACCCAGACCTAACCCAGACCTAACCCAGACCTAACCCAGACCTAACCCAGACCTAACCCAGACCTAACCCAGACCTAACCCAGACCTAACCCAGACCTAACCCAGACCTAACCCAGACCTAACCCAGACCTAACCCAGACCTAACCCAGACCTAACCCAGACCTAACCCAGACCTAACCCAGACCTAACCCAGACCTAACCCAGACCTAACCCAGACCTAACCCAGACCTAACCCAGACCTAACCCAGACCTAACCCAGACCTAACCCAGACCTAACCCAGACCTAACCCAGACCTAACCCAGACCTAACCCAGACCTAACCCAGACCTAACCCAGACCTAACCCAGACCTAACCCAGACCTAACCCAGACCTAACCCAGACCTAACCCAGACCTAACCCAGACCTAACCCAGACCTAACCCAGACCTAACCCAGACCTAACCCAGACCTAACCCAGACCTAACCCAGACCTAACCCAGACCTAACCCAGACCTAACCCAGACCTAACCCAGACCTAACCCAGACCTAACCCAGACCTAACCCAGACCTAACCCAGACCTAACCCAGACCTAACCCAGACCTAACCCAGACCTAACCCAGACCTAACCCAGACCTAACCCAGACCTAACCCAGACCTAACCCAGACCTAACCCAGACCTAACCCAGACCTAACCCAGACCTAACCCAGACCTAACCCAGACCTAACCCAGACCTAACCCAGACCTAACCCAGACCTAACCCAGACCTAACCCAGACCTAACCCAGACCTAACCCAGACCTAACCCAGACCTAACCCAGACCTAACCCAGACCTAACCCAGACCTAACCCAGACCTAACCCAGACCTAACCCAGACCTAACCCAGACCTAACCCAGACCTAACCCAGACCTAACCCAGACCTAACCCAGACCTAACCCAGACCTAACCCAGACCTAACCCAGACCTAACCCAGACCTAACCCAGACCTAACCCAGACCTAACCCAGACCTAACCCAGACCTAACCCAGACCTAACCCAGACCTAACCCAGACCTAACCCAGACCTAACCCAGACCTAACCCAGACCTAACCCAGACCTAACCCAGACCTAACCCAGACCTAACCCAGACCTAACCCAGACCTAACCCAGACCTAACCCAGACCTAACCCAGACCTAACCCAGACCTAACCCAGACCTAACCCAGACCTAACCCAGACCTAACCCAGACCTAACCCAGACCTAACCCAGACCTAACCCAGACCTAACCCAGACCTAACCCAGACCTAACCCAGACCTAACCCAGACCTAACCCAGACCTAACCCAGACCTAACCCAGACCTAACCCAGACCTAACCCAGACCTAACCCAGACCTAACCCAGACCTAACCCAGACCTAACCCAGACCTAACCCAGACCTAACCCAGACCTAACCCAGACCTAACCCAGACCTAACCCAGACCTAACCCAGACCTAACCCAGACCTAACCCAGACCTAACCCAGACCTAACCCAGACCTAACCCAGACCTAACCCAGACCTAACCCAGACCTAACCCAGACCTAACCCAGACCTAACCCAGACCTAACCCAGACCTAACCCAGACCTAACCCAGACCTAACCCAGACCTAACCCAGACCTAACCCAGACCTAACCCAGACCTAACCCAGACCTAACCCAGACCTAACCCAGACCTAACCCAGACCTAACCCAGACCTAACCCAGACCTAACCCAGACCTAACCCAGACCTAACCCAGACCTAACCCAGACCTAACCCAGACCTAACCCAGACCTAACCCAGACCTAACCCAGACCTAACCCAGACCTAACCCAGACCTAACCCAGACCTAACCCAGACCTAACCCAGACCTAACCCAGACCTAACCCAGACCTAACCCAGACCTAACCCAGACCTAACCCAGACCTAACCCAGACCTAACCCAGACCTAACCCAGACCTAACCCAGACCTAACCCAGACCTAACCCAGACCTAACCCAGACCTAACCCAGACCTAACCCAGACCTAACCCAGACCTAACCCAGACCTAACCCAGACCTAACCCAGACCTAACCCAGACCTAACCCAGACCTAACCCAGACCTAACCCAGACCTAACCCAGACCTAACCCAGACCTAACCCAGACCTAACCCAGACCTAACCCAGACCTAACCCAGACCTAACCCAGACCTAACCCAGACCTAACCCAGACCTAACCCAGACCTAACCCAGACCTAACCCAGACCTAACCCAGACCTAACCCAGACCTAACCCAGACCTAACCCAGACCTAACCCAGACCTAACCCAGACCTAACCCAGACCTAACCCAGACCTAACCCAGACCTAACCCAGACCTAACCCAGACCTAACCCAGACCTAACCCAGACCTAACCCAGACCTAACCCAGACCTAACCCAGACCTAACCCAGACCTAACCCAGACCTAACCCAGACCTAACCCAGACCTAACCCAGACCTAACCCAGACCTAACCCAGCACCTAACCCAGACCTAACCCAGACCTAACCCAGACCTAACCCAGACCTAACCCAGACCTAACCCAGACCTAACCCAGACCTAACCCAGACCTAACCCAGACCTAACCCAGACCTAACCCAGACCTAACCCAGACCTAACCCAGACCTAACCCAGACCTAACCCAGACCTAACCCAGACCTAACCCAGACCTAACCCAGACCTAACCCAGACCTAACCCAGACCTAACCCAGACCTAACCCAGACCTAACCCAGACCTAACCCAGACCTAACCCAGACCTAACCCAGACCTAACCCAGACCTAACCCAGACCTAACCCAGACCTAACCCAGACCTAACCCAGACCTAACCCAGACCTAACCCAGACCTAACCCAGACCTAACCCAGACCTAACCCAGACCTAACCCAGACCTAACCCAGACCTAACCCAGACCTAACCCAGACCTAACCCAGACCTAACCCAGACCTAACCCAGACCTAACCCAGACCTAACCCAGACCTAACCCAGACCTAACCCAGACCTAACCCAGACCTAACCCAGACCTAACCCAGACCTAACCCAGACCTAACCCAGACCTAACCCAGACCTAACCCAGACCTAACCCAGACCTAACCCAGACCTAACCCAGACCTAACCCAGACCTAACCCAGACCTAACCCAGACCTAACCCAGACCTAACCCAGACCTAACCCAGACCTAACCCAGACCTAACCCAGACCTAACCCAGACCTAACCCAGACCTAACCCAGACCTAACCCAGACCTAACCCAGACCTAACCCAGACCTAACCCAGACCTAACCCAGACCTAACCCAGACCTAACCCAGACCTAACCCAGACCTAACCCAGACCTAACCCAGACCTAACCCAGACCTAACCCAGACCTAACCCAGACCTAACCCAGACCTAACCCAGACCTAACCCAGACCTAACCCAGACCTAACCCAGACCTAACCCAGACCTAACCCAGACCTAACCCAGACCTAACCCAGACCTAACCCAGACCTAACCCAGACCTAACCCAGACCTAACCCAGACCTAACCCAGACCTAACCCAGACCTAACCCAGACCTAACCCAGACCTAACCCAGACCTAACCCAGACCTAACCCAGACCTAACCCAGACCTAACCCAGACCTAACCCAGACCTAACCCAGACCTAACCCAGACCTAACCCAGACCTAACCCAGACCTAACCCAGACCTAACCCAGACCTAACCCAGACCTAACCCAGACCTAACCCAGACCTAACCCAGACCTAACCCAGACCTAACCCAGACCTAACCCAGACCTAACCCAGACCTAACCCAGACCTAACCCAGACCTAACCCAGACCTAACCCAGACCTAACCCAGACCTAACCCAGACCTAACCCAGACCTAACCCAGACCTAACCCAGACCTAACCCAGACCTAACCCAGACCTAACCCAGACCTAACCCAGACCTAACCCAGACCTAACCCAGACCTAACCCAGACCTAACCCAGACCTAACCCAGACCTAACCCAGACCTAACCCAGACCTAACCCAGACCTAACCCAGACCTAACCCAGACCTAACCCAGACCTAACCCAGACCTAACCCAGACCTAACCCAGACCTAACCCAGACCTAACCCAGACCTAACCCAGACCTAACCCAGACCTAACCCAGACCTAACCCAGACCTAACCCAGACCTAACCCAGACCTAACCCAGACCTAACCCAGACCTAACCCAGACCTAACCCAGACCTAACCCAGACCTAACCCAGACCTAACCCAGACCTAACCCAGACCTAACCCAGACCTAACCCAGACCTAACCCAGACCTAACCCAGACCTAACCCAGACCTAACCCAGACCTAACCCAGACCTAACCCAGACCTAACCCAGACCTAACCCAGACCTAACCCAGACCTAACCCAGACCTAACCCAGACCTAACCCAGACCTAACCCAGACCTAACCCAGACCTAACCCAGACCTAACCCAGACCTAACCCAGACCTAACCCAGACCTAACCCAGACCTAACCCAGACCTAACCCAGACCTAACCCAGACCTAACCCAGACCTAACCCAGACCTAACCCAGACCTAACCCAGACCTAACCCAGACCTAACCCAGACCTAACCCAGACCTAACCCAGACCTAACCCAGACCTAACCCAGACCTAACCCAGACCTAACCCAGACCTAACCCAGACCTAACCCAGACCTAACCCAGACCTAACCCAGACCTAACCCAGACCTAACCCAGACCTAACCCAGACCTAACCCAGACCTAACCCAGACCTAACCCAGACCTAACCCAGACCTAACCCAGACCTAACCCAGACCTAACCCAGACCTAACCCAGACCTAACCCAGACCTAACCCAGACCTAACCCAGACCTAACCCAGACCTAACCCAGACCTAACCCAGACCTAACCCAGACCTAACCCAGACCTAACCCAGACCTAACCCAGACCTAACCCAGACCTAACCCAGACCTAACCCAGACCTAACCCAGACCTAACCCAGACCTAACCCAGACCTAACCCAGACCTAACCCAGACCTAACCCAGACCTAACCCAGACCTAACCCAGACCTAACCCAGACCTAACCCAGACCTAACCCAGACCTAACCCAGACCTAACCCAGACCTAACCCAGACCTAACCCAGACCTAACCCAGACCTAACCCAGACCTAACCCAGACCTAACCCAGACCTAACCCAGACCTAACCCAGACCTAACCCAGACCTAACCCAGACCTAACCCAGACCTAACCCAGACCTAACCCAGACCTAACCCAGACCTAACCCAGACCTAACCCAGACCTAACCCAGACCTAACCCAGACCTAACCCAGACCTAACCCAGACCTAACCCAGACCTAACCCAGACCTAACCCAGACCTAACCCAGACCTAACCCAGACCTAACCCAGACCTAACCCAGACCTAACCCAGACCTAACCCAGACCTAACCCAGACCTAACCCAGACCTAACCCAGACCTAACCCAGACCTAACCCAGACCTAACCCAGACCTAACCCAGACCTAACCCAGACCTAACCCAGACCTAACCCAGACCTAACCCAGACCTAACCCAGACCTAACCCAGACCTAACCCAGACCTAACCCAGACCTAACCCAGACCTAACCCAGACCTAACCCAGACCTAACCCAGACCTAACCCAGACCTAACCCAGACCTAACCCAGACCTAACCCAGACCTAACCCAGACCTAACCCAGACCTAACCCAGACCTAACCCAGACCTAACCCAGACCTAACCCAGACCTAACCCAGACCTAACCCAGACCTAACCCAGACCTAACCCAGACCTAACCCAGACCTAACCCAGACCTAACCCAGACCTAACCCAGACCTAACCCAGACCTAACCCAGACCTAACCCAGACCTAACCCAGACCTAACCCAGACCTAACCCAGACCTAACCCAGACCTAACCCAGACCTAACCCAGACCTAACCCAGACCTAACCCAGACCTAACCCAGACCGAACCCAGACCTAACCCAGACCTAACCCAGACCTAACCCAGACCTAACCCAGACCTAACCCAGACCTAACCCAGACCTAACCCAGACCTAACCCAGACCTAACCCAGACCTAACCCAGACCTAACCCAGACCTAACCCAGACCTAACCCAGACCTAACCCAGACCTAACCCAGACCTAACCCAGACCTAACCCAGACCTAACCCAGACCTAACCCAGACCTAACCCAGACCTAACCCAGACCTAACCCAGACCTAACCCAGACCTAACCCAGACCTAACCCAGACCTAACCCAGACCTAACCCAGACCTAACCCAGACCTAACCCAGACCTAACCCAGACCTAACCCAGACCTAACCCAGACCTAACCCAGACCTAACCCAGACCTAACCCAGACCTAACCCAGACCTAACCCAGACCTAACCCAGACCTAACCCAGACCTAACCCAGACCTAACCCAGACCTAACCCAGACCTAACCCAGACCTAACCCAGACCTAACCCAGACCTAACCCAGACCTAACCCAGACCTAACCCAGACCTAACCCAGACCTAACCCAGACCTAACCCAGACCTAACCCAGACCTAACCCAGACCTAACCCAGACCTAACCCAGACCTAACCCAGACCTAACCCAGACCTAACCCAGACCTAACCCAGACCTAACCCAGACCTAACCCAGACCTAACCCAGACCTAACCCAGACCTAACCCAGACCTAACCCAGACCTAACCCAGACCTAACCCAGACCTAACCCAGACCTAACCCAGACCTAACCCAGACCTAACCCAGACCTAACCCAGACCTAACCCAGACCTAACCCAGACCTAACCCAGACCTAACCCAGACCTAACCCAGACCTAACCCAGACCTAACCCAGACCTAACCCAGACCTAACCCAGACCTAACCCAGACCTAACCCAGACCTAACCCAGACCTAACCCAGACCTAACCCAGACCTAACCCAGACCTAACCCAGACCTAACCCAGACCTAACCCAGACCTAACCCAGACCTAACCCAGACCTAACCCAGACCTAACCCAGACCTAACCCAGACCTAACCCAGACCTAACCCAGACCTAACCCAGACCTAACCCAGACCTAACCCAGACCTAACCCAGACCTAACCCAGACCTAACCCAGACCTAACCCAGACCTAACCCAGACCTAACCCAGACCTAACCCAGACCTAACCCAGACCTAACCCAGACCTAACCCAGACCTAACCCAGACCTAACCCAGACCTAACCCAGACCTAACCCAGACCTAACCCAGACCTAACCCAGACCTAACCCAGACCTAACCCAGACCTAACCCAGACCTAACCCAGACCTAACCCAGACCTAACCCAGACCTAACCCAGACCTAACCCAGACCTAACCCAGACCTAACCCAGACCTAACCCAGACCTAACCCAGACCTAACCCAGACCTAACCCAGACCTAACCCAGACCTAACCCAGACCTAACCCAGACCTAACCCAGACCTAACCCAGACCTAACCCAGACCTAACCCAGACCTAACCCAGACCTAACCCAGACCTAACCCAGACCTAACCCAGACCTAACCCAGACCTAACCCAGACCTAACCCAGACCTAACCCAGACCTAACCCAGACCTAACCCAGACCTAACCCAGACCTAACCCAGACCTAACCCAGACCTAACCCAGACCTAACCCAGACCTAACCCAGACCTAACCCAGACCTAACCCAGACCTAACCCAGACCTAACCCAGACCTAACCCAGACCTAACCCAGACCTAACCCAGACCTAACCCAGACCTAACCCAGACCTAACCCAGACCTAACCCAGACCTAACCCAGACCTAACCCAGACCTAACCCAGACCTAACCCAGACCTAACCCAGACCTAACCCAGACCTAACCCAGACCTAACCCAGACCTAACCCAGACCTAACCCAGACCTAACCCAGACCTAACCCAGACCTAACCCAGACCTAACCCAGACCTAACCCAGACCTAACCCAGACCTAACCCAGACCTAACCCAGACCTAACCCAGACCTAACCCAGACCTAACCCAGACCTAACCCAGACCTAACCCAGACCTAACCCAGACCTAACCCAGACCTAACCCAGACCTAACCCAGACCTAACCCAGACCTAACCCAGACCTAACCCAGACCTAACCCAGACCTAACCCAGACCTAACCCAGACCTAACCCAGACCTAACCCAGACCTAACCCAGACCTAACCCAGACCTAACCCAGACCTAACCCAGACCTAACCCAGACCTAACCCAGACCTAACCCAGACCTAACCCAGACCTAACCCAGACCTAACCCAGACCTAACCCAGACCTAACCCAGACCTAACCCAGACCTAACCCAGACCTAACCCAGACCTAACCCAGACCTAACCCAGACCTAACCCAGACCTAACCCAGACCTAACCCAGACCTAACCCAGACCTAACCCAGACCTAACCCAGACCTAACCCAGACCTAACCCAGACCTAACCCAGACCTAACCCAGACCTAACCCAGACCTAACCCAGACCTAACCCAGACCTAACCCAGACCTAACCCAGACCTAACCCAGACCTAACCCAGACCTAACCCAGACCTAACCCAGACCTAACCCAGACCTAACCCAGACCTAACCCAGACCTAACCCAGACCTAACCCAGACCTAACCCAGACCTAACCCAGACCTAACCCAGACCTAACCCAGACCTAACCCAGACCTAACCCAGACCTAACCCAGACCTAACCCAGACCTAACCCAGACCTAACCCAGACCTAACCCAGACCTAACCCAGACCTAACCCAGACCTAACCCAGACCTAACCCAGACCTAACCCAGACCTAACCCAGACCTAACCCAGACCTAACCCAGACCTAACCCAGACCTAACCCAGACCTAACCCAGACCTAACCCAGACCTAACCCAGACCTAACCCAGACCTAACCCAGACCTAACCCAGACCTAACCCAGACCT
Organism: Cerceris rybyensis; assembly: GCA_910591515.1. Lineage (NCBI taxonomy): Eukaryota > Metazoa > Arthropoda > Insecta > Hymenoptera > Crabronidae > Cerceris > Cerceris rybyensis. The sequence goes on from CAJUXP010000055.1 coordinate 21,298, forward strand.
AACCCAGACCTAACCCAGACCTAACCCAGACCTAACCCAGACCTAACCCAGACCTAACCCAGACCTAACCCAGACCTAACCCAGACCTAACCCAGACCTAACCCAGACCTAACCCAGACCTAACCCAGACCTAACCCAGACCTAACCCAGACCTAACCCAGACCTAACCCAGACCTAACCCAGACCTAACCCAGACCTAACCCAGACCTAACCCAGACCTAACCCAGACCTAACCCAGACCTAACCCAGACCTAACCCAGACCTAACCCAGACCTAACCCAGACCTAACCCAGACCTAACCCAGACCTAACCCAGACCTAACCCAGACCTAACCCAGACCTAACCCAGACCTAACCCAGACCTAACCCAGACCTAACCCAGACCTAACCCAGACCTAACCCAGACCTAACCCAGACCTAACCCAGACCTAACCCAGACCTAACCCAGACCTAACCCAGACCTAACCCAGACCTAACCCAGACCTAACCCAGACCTAACCCAGACCTAACCCAGACCTAACCCAGACCTAACCCAGACCTAACCCAGACCTAACCCAGACCTAACCCAGACCTAACCCAGACCTAACCCAGACCTAACCCAGACCTAACCCAGACCTAACCCAGACCTAACCCAGACCTAACCCAGACCTAACCCAGACCTAACCCAGACCTAACCCAGACCTAACCCAGACCTAACCCAGACCTAACCCAGACCTAACCCAGACCTAACCCAGACCTAACCCAGACCTAACCCAGACCTAACCCAGACCTAACCCAGACCTAACCCAGACCTAACCCAGACCTAACCCAGACCTAACCCAGACCTAACCCAGACCTAACCCAGACCTAACCCAGACCTAACCCAGACCTAACCCAGACCTAACCCAGACCTAACCCAGACCTAACCCAGACCTAACCCAGACCTAACCCAGACCTAACCCAGACCTAACCCAGACCTAACCCAGACCTAACCCAGACCTAACCCAGACCTAACCCAGACCTAACACAGACCTAACCCAGACCTAACCCAGACCTAACCCAGACCTAACCCAGACCTAACCCAGACCTAACCCAGACCTAACCCAGACCTAACCCAGACCTAACCCAGACCTAACCCAGACCTAACCCAGACCTAACCCAGACCTAACCCAGACCTAACCCAGACCTAACCCAGACCTAACCCAGACCTAACCCAGACCTAACCCAGACCTAACCCAGACCTAACCCAGACCTAACCCAGACCTAACCCAGACCTAACCCAGACCTAACCCAGACCTAACCCAGACCTAACCCAGACCTAACCCAGACCTAACCCAGACCTAACCCAGACCTAACCCAGACCTAACCCAGACCTAACCCAGACCTAACCCAGACCTAACCCAGACCTAACCCAGACCTAACCCAGACCTAACCCAGACCTAACCCAGACCTAACCCAGACCTAACCCAGACCTAACCCAGACCTAACCCAGACCTAACCCAGACCTAACCCAGACCTAACCCAGACCTAACCCAGACCTAACCCAGACCTAACCCAGACCTAACCCAGACCTAACCCAGACCTAACCCAGACCTAACCCAGACCTAACCCAGACCTAACCCAGACCTAACCCAGACCTAACCCAGACCTAACCCAGACCTAACCCAGACCTAACCCAGACCTAACCCAGACCTAACCCAGACCTAACCCAGACCTAACCCAGACCTAACCCAGACCTAACCCAGACCTAACCCAGACCTAACCCAGACCTAACCCAGACCTAACCCAGACCTAACCCAGACCTAACCCAGACCTAACCCAGACCTAACCCAGACCTAACCCAGACCTAACCCAGACCTAACCCAGACCTAACCCAGACCTAACCCAGACCTAACCCAGACCTAACCCAGACCTAACCCAGACCTAACCCAGACCTAACCCAGACCTAACCCAGACCTAACCCAGACCTAACCCAGACCTAACCCAGACCTAACCCAGACCTAACCCAGACCTAACCCAGACCTAACCCAGACCTAACCCAGACCTAACCCAGACCTAACCCAGACCTAACCCAGACCTAACCCAGACCTAACCCAGACCTAACCCAGACCTAACCCAGACCTAACCCAGACCTAACCCAGACCTAACCCAGACCTAACCCAGACCTAACCCAGACCTAACCCAGACCTAACCCAGACCTAACCCAGACCTAACCCAGACCTAACCCAGACCTAACCCAGACCTAACCCAGACCTAACCCAGACCTAACCCAGACCTAACCCAGACCTAACCCAGACCTAACCCAGACCTAACCCAGACCTAACCCAGACCTAACCCAGACCTAACCCAGACCTAACCCAGACCTAACCCAGACCTAACCCAGACCTAACCCAGACCTAACCCAGACCTAACCCAGACCTAACCCAGACCTAACCCAGACCTAACCCAGACCTAACCCAGACCTAACCCAGACCTAACCCAGACCTAACCCAGACCTAACCCAGACCTAACCCAGACCTAACCCAGACCTAACCCAGACCTAACCCAGACCTAACCCAGACCTAACCCAGACCTAACCCAGACCTAACCCAGACCTAACCCAGACCTAACCCAGACCTAACCCAGACCTAACCCAGACCTAACCCAGACCTAACCCAGACCTAACCCAGACCTAACCCAGACCTAACCCCGACCTAACCCAGACCTAACCCAGACCTAACCCAGACCTAACCCAGACCTAACCCAGACCTAACCCAGACCTAACCCAGACCTAACCCAGACCTAACCCAGACCTAACCCAGACCTAACCCAGACCTAACCCAGACCTAACCCAGACCTAACCCAGACCTAACCCAGACCTAACCCAGACCTAACCCAGACCTAACCCAGACCTAACCCAGACCTAACCCAGACCTAACCCAGACCTAACCCAGACCTAACCCAGACCTAACCCAGACCTAACCCAGACCTAACCCAGACCTAACCCAGACCTAACCCAGACCTAACCCAGACCTAACCCAGACCTAACCCAGACCTAACCCAGACCTAACCCAGACCTAACCCAGACCTAACCCAGACCTAACCCAGACCTAACCCAGACCTAACCCAGACCTAACCCAGACCTAACCCAGACCTAACCCAGACCTAACCCAGACCTAACCCAGACCTAACCCAGACCTAACCCAGACCTAACCCAGACCTAACCCAGACCTAACCCAGACCTAACCCAGACCTAACCCAGACCTAACCCAGACCTAACCCAGACCTAACCCAGACCTAACCCAGACCTAACCCAGACCTAACCCAGACCTAACCCAGACCTAACCCAGACCTAACCCAGACCTAACCCAGACCTAACCCAGACCTAACCCAGACCTAACCCAGACCTAACCCAGACCTAACCCAGACCTAACCCAGACCTAACCCAGACCTAACCCAGACCTAACCCAGACCTAACCCAGACCTAACCCAGACCTAACCCAGACCTAACCCAGACCTAACCCAGACCTAACCCAGACCTAACCCAGACCTAACCCAGACCTAACCCAGACCTAACCCAGACCTAACCCAGACCTAACCCAGACCTAACCCAGACCTAACCCAGACCTAACCCAGACCTAACCCAGACCTAACCCAGACCTAACCCAGACCTAACCCAGACCTAACCCAGACCTAACCCAGACCTAACCCAGACCTAACCCAGACCTAACCCAGACCTAACCCAGACCTAACCCAGACCTAACCCAGACCTAACCCAGACCTAACCCAGACCTAACCCAGACCTAACCCAGACCTAACCCAGACCTAACCCAGACCTAACCCAGACCTAACCCAGACCTAACCCAGACCTAACCCAGACCTAACCCAGACCTAACCCAGACCTAACCCAGACCTAACCCAGACCTAACCCAGACCTAACCCAGACCTAACCCAGACCTAACCCAGACCTAACCCAGACCTAACCCAGACCTAACCCAGACCTAACCCAGACCTAACCCAGACCTAACCCAGACCTAACCCAGACCTAACCCAGACCTAACCCAGACCTAACCCAGACCTAACCCAGACCTAACCCAGACCTAACCCAGACCTAACCCAGACCTAACCCAGACCTAACCCAGACCTAACCCAGACCTAACCCAGACCTAACCCAGACCTAACCCAGACCTAACCCAGACCTAACCCAGACCTAACCCAGACCTAACCCAGACCTAACCCAGACCTAACCCAGACCTAACCCAGACCTAACCCAGACCTAACCCAGACCTAACCCAGACCTAACCCAGACCTAACCCAGACCTAACCCAGACCTAACCCAGACCTAACCCAGACCTAACCCAGACCTAACCCAGACCTAACCCAGACCTAACCCAGACCTAACCCAGACCTAACCCAGACCTAACCCAGACCTAACCCAGACCTAACCCAGACCTAACCCAGACCTAACCCAGACCTAACCCAGACCTAACCCAGACCTAACCCAGACCTAACCCAGACCTAACCCAGACCTAACCCAGACCTAACCCAGACCTAACCCAGACCTAACCCAGACCTAACCCAGACCTAACCCAGACCTAACCCAGACCTAACCCAGACCTAACCCAGACCTAACCCAGACCTAACCCAGACCTAACCCAGACCTAACCCAGACCTAACCCAGACCTAACCCAGACCTAACCCAGACCTAACCCAGACCTAACCCAGACCTAACCCAGACCTAACCCAGACCTAACCCAGACCTAACCCAGACCTAACCCAGACCTAACCCAGACCTAACCCAGACCTAACCCAGACCTAACCCAGACCTAACCCAGACCTAACCCAGACCTAACCCAGACCTAACCCAGACCTAACCCAGACCTAACCCAGACCTAACCCAGACCTAACCCAGACCTAACCCAGACCTAACCCAGACCTAACCCAGACCTAACCCAGACCTAACCCAGACCTAACCCAGACCTAACCCAGACCTAACCCAGACCTAACCCAGACCTAACCCAGACCTAACCCAGACCTAACCCAGACCTAACCCAGACCTAACCCAGACCTAACCCAGACCTAACCCAGACCTAACCCAGACCTAACCCAGACCTAACCCAGACCTAACCCAGACCTAACCCAGACCTAACCCAGACCTAACCCAGACCTAACCCAGACCTAACCCAGACCTAACCCAGACCTAACCCAGACCTAACCCAGACCTAACCCAGACCTAACCCAGACCTAACCCAGACCTAACCCAGACCTAACCCAGACCTAACCCAGACCTAACCCAGACCTAACCCAGACCTAACCCAGACCTAACCCAGACCTAACCCAGACCTAACCCAGACCTAACCCAGACCTAACCCAGACCTAACCCAGACCTAACCCAGACCTAACCCAGACCTAACCCAGACCTAACCCAGACCTAACCCAGACCTAACCCAGACCTAACCCAGACCTAACCCAGACCTAACCCAGACCTAACCCAGACCTAACCCAGACCTAACCCAGACCTAACCCAGACCTAACCCAGACCTAACCCAGACCTAACCCAGACCTAACCCAGACCTAACCCAGACCTAACCCAGACCTAACCCAGACCTAACCCAGACCTAACCCAGACCTAACCCAGACCTAACCCAGACCTAACCCAGACCTAACCCAGACCTAACCCAGACCTAACCCAGACCTAACCCAGACCTAACCCAGACCTAACCCAGACCTAACCCAGACCTAACCCAGACCTAACCCAGACCTAACCCAGACCTAACCCAGACCTAACCCAGACCTAACCCAGACCTAACCCAGACCTAACCCAGACCTAACCCAGACCTAACCCAGACCTAACCCAGACCTAACCCAGACCTAACCCAGACCTAACCCAGACCTAACCCAGACCTAACCCAGACCTAACCCAGACCTAACCCAGACCTAACCCAGACCTAACCCAGACCTAACCCAGACCTAACCCAGACCTAACCCAGACCTAACCCAGACCTAACCCAGACCTAACCCAGACCTAACCCAGACCTAACCCAGACCTAACCCAGACCTAACCCAGACCTAACCCAGACCTAACCCAGACCTAACCCAGACCTAACCCAGACCTAACCCAGACCTAACCCAGACCTAACCCAGACCTAACCCAGACCTAACCCAGACCTAACCCAGACCTAACCCAGACCTAACCCAGACCTAACCCAGACCTAACCCAGACCTAACCCAGACCTAACCCAGACCTAACCCAGACCTAACCCAGACCTAACCCAGACCTAACCCAGACCTAACCCAGACCTAACCCAGACCTAACCCAGACCTAACCCAGACCTAACCCAGACCTAACCCAGACCTAACCCAGACCTAACCCAGACCTAACCCAGAGCTAACCCAGACCTAACCCAGACCTAACCCAGACCTAACCCAGACCTAACCCAGACCTAACCCAGACCTAACCCAGACCTAACCCAGACCTAACCCAGACCTAACCCAGACCTAACCCAGACCTAACCCAGACCTAACCCAGACCTAACCCAGACCTAACCCAGACCTAACCCAGACCTAACCCAGACCTAACCCAGACCTAACCCAGACCTAACCCAGACCTAACCCAGACCTAACCCAGACCTAACCCAGACCTAACCCAGACCTAACCCAGACCTAACCCAGACCTAACCCAGACCTAACCCAGACCTAACCCAGACCTAACCCAGACCTAACCCAGACCTAACCCAGACCTAACCCAGACCTAACCCAGACCTAACCCAGACCTAACCCAGACCTAACCCAGACCTAACCCAGACCTAACCCAGACCTAACCCAGACCTAACCCAGACCTAACCCAGACCTAACCCAGACCTAACCCAGACCTAACCCAGACCTAACCCAGACCTAACCCAGACCTAACCCAGACCTAACCCAGACCTAACCCAGACCTAACCCAGACCTAACCCAGACCTAACCCAGACCTAACCCAGACCTAACCCAGACCTAACCCAGACCTAACCCAGACCTAACCCAGACCTAACCCAGACCTAACCCAGACCTAACCCAGACCTAACCCAGACCTAACCCAGACCTAACCCAGACCTAACCCAGACCTAACCCAGACCTAACCCAGACCTAACCCAGACCTAACCCAGACCTAACCCAGACCTAACCCAGACCTAACCCAGACCTAACCCAGACCTAACCCAGACCTAACCCAGACCTAACCCAGACCTAACCCAGACCTAACCCAGACCTAACCCTAGACCTAACCCAGACCTAACCCAGACCTAACCCAGACCTAACCCAGACCTAACCCAGACCTAACCCAGACCTAACCCAGACCTAACCCAGACCTAACCCAGACCTAACCCAGACCTAACCCAGACCTAACCCAGACCTAACCCAGACCTAACCCAGACCTAACCCAGACCTAACCCAGACCTAACCCAGACCTAACCCAGACCTAACCCAGACCTAACCCAGACCTAACCCAGACCTAACCCAGACCTAACCCAGACCTAACCCAGACCTAACCCAGACCTAACCCAGACCTAACCCAGACCTAACCCAGACCTAACCCAGACCTAACCCAGACCTAACCCAGACCTAACCCAGACCTAACCCAGACCTAACCCAGACCTAACCCAGACCTAACCCAGACCTAACCCAGACCTAACCCAGACCTAACCCAGACCTAACCCAGACCTAACCCAGACCTAACCCAGACCTAACCCAGACCTAACCCAGACCTAACCCAGACCTAACCCAGACCTAACCCAGACCTAACCCAGACCTAACCCAGACCTAACCCAGACCTAACCCAGACCTAACCCAGACCTAACCCAGACCTAACCCAGACCTAACCCAGACCTAACCCAGACCTAACCCAGACCTAACCCAGACCTAACCCAGACCTAACCCAGACCTAACCCAGACCTAACCCAGACCTAACCCAGACCTAACCCAGACCTAACCCAGACCTAACCCAGACCTAACCCAGACCTAACCCAGACCTAACCCAGACCTAACCCAGACCTAACCCAGACCTAACCCAGACCTAACCCAGACCTAACCCAGACCTAACCCAGACCTAACCCAGACCTAACCCAGACCTAACCCAGACCTAACCCAGACCTAACCCAGACCTAACCCAGACCTAACCCAGACCTAACCCAGACCTAACCCAGACCTAACCCAGACCTAACCCAGACCTAACCCAGACCTAACCCAGACCTAACCCAGACCTAACCCAGACCTAACCCAGACCTAACCCAGACCTAACCCAGACCTAACCCAGACCTAACCCAGACCTAACCCAGACCTAACCCAGACCTAACCCAGACCTAACCCAGACCTAACCCAGACCTAACCCAGACCTAACCCAGACCTAACCCAGACCTAACCCAGACCTAACCCAGACCTAACCCAGACCTAACCCAGACCTAACCCAGACCTAACCCAGACCTAACCCAGACCTAACCCAGACCTAACCCAGACCTAACCCAGACCTAACCCAGACCTAACCCAGACCTAACCCAGACCTAACCCAGACCTAACCCAGACCTAACCCAGACCTAACCCAGACCTAACCCAGACCTAACCCAGACCTAACCCAGACCTAACCCAGACCTAACCCAGACCTAACCCAGACCTAACCCAGACCTAACCCAGACCTAACCCAGACCTAACCCAGACCTAACCCAGACCTAACCCAGACCTAACCCAGACCTAACCCAGACCTAACCCAGACCTAACCCAGACCTAACCCAGACCTAACCCAGACCTAACCCAGACCTAACCCAGACCTAACCCAGACCTAACCCAGACCTAACCCAGACCTAACCCAGACCTAACCCAGACCTAACCCAGACCTAACCCAGACCTAACCCAGACCTAACCCAGACCTAACCCAGACCTAACCCAGACCTAACCCAGACCTAACCCAGACCTAACCCAGACCTAACCCAGACCTAACCCAGACCTAACCCAGACCTAACCCAGACCTAACCCAGACCTAACCCAGACCTAACCCAGACCTAACCCAGACCTAACCCAGACCTAACCCAGACCTAACCCAGACCTAACCCAGACCTAACCCAGACCTAACCCAGACCTAACCCAGACCTAACCCAGACCTAACCCAGACCTAACCCAGACCTAACCCAGACCTAACCCAGACCTAACCCAGACCTAACCCAGACCTAACCCAGACCTAACCCAGACCTAACCCAGACCTAACCCAGACCTAACCCAGACCTAACCCAGACCTAACCCAGACCTAACCCAGACCTAACCCAGACCTAACCCAGACCTAACCCAGACCTAACCCAGACCTAACCCAGACCTAACCCAGACCTAACCCAGACCTAACCCAGACCTAACCCAGACCTAACCCAGACCTAACCCAGACCTAACCCAGACCTAACCCAGACCTAACCCAGACCTAACCCAGACCTAACCCAGACCTAACCCAGACCTAACCCAGACCTAACCCAGACCTAACCCAGACCTAACCCAGACCTAACCCAGACCTAACCCAGACCTAACCCAGACCTAACCCAGACCTAACCCAGACCTAACCCAGACCTAACCCAGACCTAACCCAGACCTAACCCAGACCTAACCCAGACCTAACCCAGACCTAACCCAGACCTAACCCAGACCTAACCCAGACCTAACCCAGACCTAACCCAGACCTAACCCAGACCTAACCCAGACCTAACCCAGACCTAACCCAGACCTAACCCAGACCTAACCCAGACCTAACCCAGACCTAACCCAGACCTAACCCAGACCTAACCCAGACCTAACCCAGACCTAACCCAGACCTAACCCAGACCTAACCCAGACCTAACCCAGACCTAACCCAGACCTAACCCAGACCTAACCCAGACCTAACCCAGACCTAACCCAGACCTAACCCAGACCTAACCCAGACCTAACCCAGACCTAACCCAGACCTAACCCAGACCTAACCCAGACCTAACCCAGACCTAACCCAGACCTAACCCAGACCTAACCCAGACCTAACCCAGACCTAACCCAGACCTAACCCAGACCTAACCCAGACCTAACCCAGACCTAACCCAGACCTAACCCAGACCTAACCCAGACCTAACCCAGACCTAACCCAGACCTAACCCAGACCTAACCCAGACCTAACCCAGACCTAACCCAGACCTAACCCAGACCTAACCCAGACCTAACCCAGACCTAACCCAGACCTAACCCAGACCTAACCCAGACCTAACCCAGACCTAACCCAGACCTAACCCAGACCTAACCCAGACCGAACCCAGACCTAACCCAGACCTAACCCAGACCTAACCCAGACCTAACCCAGACCTAACCCAGACCTAACCCAGACCTAACCCAGACCTAACCCAGACCTAACCCAGACCTAACCCAGACCTAACCCAGACCTAACCCAGACCTAACCCAGACCTAACCCAGACCTAACCCAGACCTAACCCAGACCTAACCCAGACCTAACCCAGACCTAACCCAGACCTAACCCAGACCTAACCCAGACCTAACCCAGACCTAACCCAGACCTAACCCAGACCTAACCCAGACCTAACCCAGACCTAACCCAGACCTAACCCAGACCTAACCCAGACCTAACCCAGACCTAACCCAGACCTAACCCAGACCTAACCCAGACCTAACCCAGACCTAACCCAGACCTAACCCAGACCTAACCCAGACCTAACCCAGACCTAACCCAGACCTAACCCAGACCTAACCCAGACCTAACCCAGACCTAACCCAGACCTAACCCAGACCTAACCCAGACCTAACCCAGACCTAACCCAGACCTAACCCAGACCTAACCCAGACCTAACCCAGACCTAACCCAGACCTAACCCAGACCTAACCCAGACCTAACCCAGACCTAACCCAGACCTAACCCAGACCTAACCCAGACCTAACCCAGACCTAACCCAGACCTAACCCAGACCTAACCCAGACCTAACCCAGACCTAACCCAGACCTAACCCAGACCTAACCCAGACCTAACCCAGACCTAACCCAGACCTAACCCAGACCTAACCCAGACCTAACCCAGACCTAACCCAGACCTAACCCAGACCTAACCCAGACCTAACCCAGACCTAACCCAGACCTAACCCAGACCTAACCCAGACCTAACCCAGACCTAACCCAGACCTAACCCAGACCTAACCCAGACCTAACCCAGACCTAACCCAGACCTAACCCAGACCTAACCCAGACCTAACCCAGACCTAACCCAGACCTAACCCAGACCTAACCCAGACCTAACCCAGACCTAACCCAGACCTAACCCAGACCTAACCCAGACCTAACCCAGACCTAACCCAGACCTAACCCAGACCTAACCCAGACCTAACCCAGACCTAACCCAGACCTAACCCAGACCTAACCCAGACCTAACCCAGACCTAACCCAGACCTAACCCAGACCTAACCCAGACCTAACCCAGACCTAACCCAGACCTAACCCAGACCTAACCCAGACCTAACCCAGACCTAACCCAGACCTAACCCAGACCTAACCCAGACCTAACCCAGACCTAACCCAGACCTAACCCAGACCTAACCCAGACCTAACCCAGACCTAACCCAGACCTAACCCAGACCTAACCCAGACCTAACCCAGACCTAACCCAGACCTAACCCAGACCTAACCCAGACCTAACCCAGACCTAACCCAGACCTAACCCAGACCTAACCCAGACCTAACCCAGACCTAACCCAGACCTAACCCAGACCTAACCCAGACCTAACCCAGACCTAACCCAGACCTAACCCAGACCTAACCCAGACCTAACCCAGACCTAACCCAGACCTAACCCAGACCTAACCCAGACCTAACCCAGACCTAACCCAGACCTAACCCAGACCTAACCCAGACCTAACCCAGACCTAACCCAGACCTAACCCAGACCTAACCCAGACCTAACCCAGACCGAACCCAGACCTAACCCAGACCTAACCCAGACCTAACCCAGACCTAACCCAGACCTAACCCAGACCTAACCCAGACCTAACCCAGACCTAACCCAGACCTAACCCAGACCTAACCCAGACCTAACCCAGACCTAACCCAGACCTAACCCAGACCTAACCCAGACCTAACCCAGACCTAACCCAGACCTAACCCAGACCTAACCCAGACCTAACCCAGACCTAACCCAGACCTAACCCAGACCTAACCCAGACCTAACCCAGACCTAACCCAGACCTAACCCAGACCTAACCCAGACCTAACCCAGACCTAACCCAGACCTAACCCAGACCTAACCCAGACCTAACCCAGACCTAACCCAGACCTAACCCAGACCTAACCCAGACCTAACCCAGACCTAACCCAGACCTAACCCAGACCTAACCCAGACCTAACCCAGACCTAACCCAGACCTAACCCAGACCTAACCCAGACCTAACCCAGACCTAACCCAGACCTAACCCAGACCTAACCCAGACCTAACCCAGACCTAACCCAGACCTAACCCAGACCTAACCCAGACCTAACCCAGACCTAACCCAGACCTAACCCAGACCTAACCCAGACCTAACCCAGACCTAACCCAGACCTAACCCAGACCTAACCCAGACCTAACCCAGACCTAACCCAGACCTAACCCAGACCTAACCCAGACCTAACCCAGACCTAACCCAGACCTAACCCAGACCTAACCCAGACCTAACCCAGACCTAACCCAGACCTAACCCAGACCTAACCCAGACCTAACCCAGACCTAACCCAGACCTAACCCAGACCTAACCCAGACCTAACCCAGACCTAACCCAGACCTAACCCAGACCTAACCCAGACCTAACCCAGACCTAACCCAGACCTAACCCAGACCTAACCCAGACCTAACCCAGACCTAACCCAGACCTAACCCAGACCTAACCCAGACCTAACCCAGACCTAACCCAGACCTAACCCAGACCTAACCCAGACCTAACCCAGACCTAACCCAGACCTAACCCAGACCTAACCCAGACCTAACCCAGACCTAACCCAGACCTAACCCAGACCTAACCCAGACCTAACCCAGACCTAACCCAGACCTAACCCAGACCTAACCCAGACCTAACCCAGACCTAACCCAGACCTAACCCAGACCTAACCCAGACCTAACCCAGACCTAACCCAGACCTAACCCAGACCTAACCCAGACCTAACCCAGACCTAACCCAGACCTAACCCAGACCTAACCCAGACCTAACCCAGACCTAACCCAGACCTAACCCAGACCTAACCCAGACCTAACCCAGACCTAACCCAGACCTAACCCAGACCTAACCCAGACCTAACCCAGACCTAACCCAGACCTAACCCAGACCTAACCCAGACCTAACCCAGACCTAACCCAGACCTAACCCAGACCTAACCCAGACCTAACCCAGACCTAACCCAGACCTAACCCAGACCTAACCCAGACCTAACCCAGACCTAACCCAGACCTAACCCAGACCTAACCCAGACCTAACCCAGACCTAACCCAGACCTAACCCAGACCTAACCCAGACCTAACCCAGACCTAACCCAGACCTAACCCAGACCTAACCCAGACCTAACCCAGACCTAACCCAGACCTAACCCAGACCTAACCCAGACCTAACCCAGACCTAACCCAGACCTAACCCAGACCTAACCCAGACCTAACCCAGACCTAACCCAGACCTAACCCAGACCTAACCCAGACCTAACCCAGACCTAACCCAGACCTAACCCAGACCTAACCCAGACCTAACCCAGACCTAACCCAGACCTAACCCAGACCTAACCCAGACCTAACCCAGACCTAACCCAGACCTAACCCAGACCTAACCCAGACCTAACCCAGACCTAACCCAGACCTAACCCAGACCTAACCCAGACCTAACCCAGACCTAACCCAGACCTAACCCAGACCTAACCCAGACCTAACCCAGACCTAACCCAGACCTAACCCAGACCTAACCCAGACCTAACCCAGACCTAACCCAGACCTAACCCAGACCTAACCCAGACCTAACCCAGACCTAACCCAGACCTAACCCAGACCTAACCCAGACCTAACCCAGACCTAACCCAGACCTAACCCAGACCTAACCCAGACCTAACCCAGACCTAACCCAGACCTAACCCAGACCTAACCCAGACCTAACCCAGACCTAACCCAGACCTAACCCAGACCTAACCCAGACCTAACCCAGACCTAACCCAGACCTAACCCAGACCTAACCCAGACCTAACCCAGACCTAACCCAGACCTAACCCAGACCTAACCCAGACCTAACCCAGACCTAACCCAGACCTAACCCAGACCTAACCCAGACCTAACCCAGACCTAACCCAGACCTAACCCAGACCTAACCCAGACCTAACCCAGACCTAACCCAGACCTAACCCAGACCTAACCCAGACCTAACCCAGACCTAACCCAGACCTAACCCAGACCTAACCCAGACCTAACCCAGACCTAACCCAGACCTAACCCAGACCTAACCCAGACCTAACCCAGACCTAACCCAGACCTAACCCAGACCTAACCCAGACCTAACCCAGACCTAACCCAGACCTAACCCAGACCTAACCCAGACCTAACCCAGACCTAACCCAGACCTAACCCAGACCTAACCCAGACCTAACCCAGACCTAACCCAGACCTAACCCAGACCTAACCCAGACCTAACCCAGACCTAACCCAGACCTAACCCAGACCTAACCCAGACCTAACCCAGACCTAACCCAGACCTAACCCAGACCTAACCCAGACCTAACCCAGACCTAACCCAGACCTAACCCAGACCTAACCCAGACCTAACCCAGACCTAACCCAGACCTAACCCAGACCTAACCCAGACCTAACCCAGACCTAACCCAGACCTAACCCAGACCTAACCCAGACCTAACCCAGACCTAACCCAGACCTAACCCAGACCTAACCCAGACCTAACCCAGACCTAACCCAGACCTAACCCAGACCTAACCCAGACCTAACCCAGACCTAACCCAGACCTAACCCAGACCTAACCCAGACCTAACCCAGACCTAACCCAGACCTAACCCAGACCTAACCCAGACCTAACCCAGACCTAACCCAGACCTAACCCAGACCTAACCCAGACCTAACCCAGACCTAACCCAGACCTAACCCAGACCTAACCCAGACCTAACCCAGACCTAACCCAGACCTAACCCAGACCTAACCCAGACCTAACCCAGACCTAACCCAGACCTAACCCAGACCTAACCCAGACCTAACCCAGACCTAACCCAGACCTAACCCAGACCTAACCCAGACCTAACCCAGACCTAACCCAGACCTAACCCAGACCTAACCCAGACCTAACCCAGACCTAACCCAGACCTAACCCAGACCTAACCCAGACCTAACCCAGACCTAACCCAGACCTAACCCAGACCTAACCCAGACCTAACCCAGACCTAACCCAGACCTAACCCAGACCTAACCCAGACCTAACCCAGACCTAACCCAGACCTAACCCAGACCTAACCCAGACCTAACCCAGACCTAACCCAGACCTAACCCAGACCTAACCCAGACCTAACCCAGACCTAACCCAGACCTAACCCAGACCTAACCCAGACCTAACCCAGACCTAACCCAGACCTAACCCAGACCTAACCCAGACCTAACCCAGACCTAACCCAGACCTAACCCAGACCTAACCCAGACCTAACCCAGACCTAACCCAGACCTAACCCAGACCTAACCCAGACCTAACCCAGACCTAACCCAGACCTAACCCAGACCTAACCCAGACCTAACCCAGACCTAACCCAGACCTAACCCAGACCTAACCCAGACCTAACCCAGACCTAACCCAGACCTAACCCAGACCTAACCCAGACCTAACCCAGACCTAACCCAGACCTAACCCAGACCTAACCCAGACCTAACCCAGACCTAACCCAGACCTAACCCAGACCTAACCCAGACCTAACCCAGACCTAACCCAGACCTAACCCAGACCTAACCCAGACCTAACCCAGACCTAACCCAGACCTAACCCAGACCTAACCCAGACCTAACCCAGACCTAACCCAGACCTAACCCAGACCTAACCCAGACCTAACCCAGACCTAACCCAGACCTAACCCAGACCTAACCCAGACCTAACCCAGACCTAACCCAGACCTAACCCAGACCTAACCCAGACCTAACCCAGACCTAACCCAGACCTAACCCAGACCTAACCCAGACCTAACCCAGACCTAACCCAGACCTAACCCAGACCTAACCCAGACCTAACCCAGACCTAACCCAGACCTAACCCAGACCTAACCCAGACCTAACCCAGACCTAACCCAGACCTAACCCAGACCTAACCCAGACCTAACCCAGACCTAACCCGGACCTAACCCAGACCTAACCCAGACCTAACCCAGACCTAACCCAGACCTAACCCAGACCTAACCCAGACCTAACCCAGACCTAACCCAGACCTAACCCAGACCTAACCCAGACCTAACCCAGACCTAACCCAGACCTAACCCAGACCTAACCCAGACCTAACCCAGACCTAACCCAGACCTAACCCAGACCTAACCCAGACCTAACCCAGACCTAACCCAGACCTAACCCAGACCTAACCCAGACCTAACCCAGACCTAACCCAGACCTAACCCAGACCTAACCCAGACCTAACCCAGACCTAACCCAGACCTAACCCAGACCTAACCCAGACCTAACCCAGACCTAACCCAGACCTAACCCAGACCTAACCCAGACCTAACCCAGACCTAACCCAGACCTAACCCAGACCTAACCCAGACCTAACCCAGACCTAACCCAGACCTAACCCAGACCTAACCCAGACCTAACCCAGACCTAACCCAGACCTAACCCAGACCTAACCCAGACCTAACCCAGACCTAACCCAGACCTAACCCAGACCTAACCCAGACCTAACCCAGACCTAACCCAGACCTAACCCAGACCTAACCCAGACCTAACCCAGACCTAACCCAGACCTAACCCAGACCTAACCCAGACCTAACCCAGACCTAACCCAGACCTAACCCAGACCTAACCCAGACCTAACCCAGACCTAACCCAGACCTAACCCAGACCTAACCCAGACCTAACCCAGACCTAACCCAGACCTAACCCAGACCTAACCCAGACCTAACCCAGACCTAACCCAGACCTAACCCAGACCTAACCCAGACCTAACCCAGACCTAACCCAGACCTAACCCAGACCTAACCCAGACCTAACCCAGACCTAACCCAGACCTAACCCAGACCTAACCCAGACCTAACCCAGACCTAACCCAGACCTAACCCAGACCTAACCCAGACCTAACCCAGACCTAACCCAGACCTAACCCAGACCTAACCCAGACCTAACCCAGACCTAACCCAGACCTAACCCAGACCTAACCCAGACCTAACCCAGACCTAACCCAGACCTAACCCAGACCTAACCCAGACCTAACCCAGACCTAACCCAGACCTAACCCAGACCTAACCCAGACCTAACCCAGACCTAACCCAGACCTAACCCAGACCTAACCCAGACCTAACCCAGACCTAACCCAGACCTAACCCAGACCTAACCCAGACCTAACCCAGACCTAACCCAGACCTAACCCAGACCTAACCCAGACCTAACCCAGACCTAACCCAGACCTAACCCAGACCTAACCCAGACCTAACCCAGACCTAACCCAGACCTAACCCAGACCTAACCCAGACCTAACCCAGACCTAACCCAGACCTAACCCAGACCTAACCCAGACCTAACCCAGACCTAACCCAGACCTAACCCAGACCTAACCCAGACCTAACCCAGACCTAACCCAGACCTAACCCAGACCTAACCCAGACCTAACCCAGACCTAACCCAGACCTAACCCAGACCTAACCCAGACCTAACCCAGACCTAACCCAGACCTAACCCAGACCTAACCCAGACCTAACCCAGACCTAACCCAGACCTAACCCAGACCTAACCCAGACCTAACCCAGACCTAACCCAGACCTAACCCAGACCTAACCCAGACCTAACCCAGACCTAACCCAGACCTAACCCAGACCTAACCCAGACCTAACCCAGACCTAACCCAGACCTAACCCAGACCTAACCCAGACCTAACCCAGACCTAACCCAGACCTAACCCAGACCTAACCCAGACCTAACCCAGACCTAACCCAGACCTAACCCAGACCTAACCCAGACCTAACCCAGACCTAACCCAGACCTAACCCAGACCTAACCCAGACCTAACCCAGACCTAACCCAGACCTAACCCAGACCTAACCCAGACCTAACCCAGACCTAACCCAGACCTAACCCCAGACCTAACCCAGACCTAACCCAGACCTAACCCAGACCTAACCCAGACCTAACCCAGACCTAACCCAGACCTAACCCAGACCTAACCCAGACCTAACCCAGACCTAACCCAGACCTAACCCAGACCTAACCCAGACCTAACCCAGACCTAACCCAGACCTAACCCAGACCTAACCCAGACCTAACCCAGACCTAACCCAGACCTAACCCAGACCTAACCCAGACCTAACCCAGACCTAACCCAGACCTAACCCAGACCTAACCCAGACCTAACCCAGACCTAACCCAGACCTAACCCAGACCTAACCCAGACCTAACCCAGACCTAACCCAGACCTAACCCAGACCTAACCCAGACCTAACCCAGACCTAACCCAGACCTAACCCAGACCTAACCCAGACCTAACCCAGACCTAACCCAGACCTAACCCAGACCTAACCCAGACCTAACCCAGACCTAACCCAGACCTAACCCAGACCTAACCCAGACCTAACCCAGACCTAACCCAGACCTAACCCAGACCTAACCCAGACCTAACCCAGACCTAACCCAGACCTAACCCAGACCTAACCCAGACCTAACCCAGACCTAACCCAGACCTAACCCAGACCTAACCCAGACCTAACCCAGACCTAACCCAGACCTAACCCAGACCTAACCCAGACCTAACCCAGACCTAACCCAGACCTAACCCAGACCTAACCCAGACCTAACCCAGACCTAACCCAGACCTAACCCAGACCTAACCCAGACCTAACCCAGACCTAACCCAGACCTAACCCAGACCTAACCCAGACCTAACCCAGACCTAACCCAGACCTAACCCAGACCTAACCCAGACCTAACCCAGACCTAACCCAGACCTAACCCAGACCTAACCCAGACCTAACCCAGACCTAACCCAGACCTAACCCAGACCTAACCCAGACCTAACCCAGACCTAACCCAGACCTAACCCAGACCTAACCCAGACCTAACCCAGACCTAACCCAGACCTAACCCAGACCTAACCCAGACCTAACCCAGACCTAACCCAGACCTAACCCAGACCTAACCCAGACCTAACCCAGACCTAACCCAGACCTAACCCAGACCTAACCCAGACCTAACCCAGACCTAACCCAGACCTAACCCAGACCTAACCCAGACCTAACCCAGACCTAACCCAGACCTAACCCAGACCTAACCCAGACCTAACCCAGACCTAACCCAGACCTAACCCAGACCTAACCCAGACCTAACCCAGACCTAACCCAGACCTAACCCAGACCTAACCCAGACCTAACCCAGACCTAACCCAGACCTAACCCAGACCTAACCCAGACCTAACCCAGACCTAACCCAGACCTAACCCAGACCTAACCCAGACCTAACCCAGACCTAACCCAGACCTAACCCAGACCTAACCCAGACCTAACCCAGACCTAACCCAGACCTAACCCAGACCTAACCCAGACCTAACCCAGACCTAACCCAGACCTAACCCAGACCTAACCCAGACCTAACCCAGACCTAACCCAGACCTAACCCAGACCTAACCCAGACCTAACCCAGACCTAACCCAGACCTAACCCAGACCTAACCCAGACCTAACCCAGACCTAACCCAGACCTAACCCAGACCTAACCCAGACCTAACCCAGACCTAACCCAGACCTAACCCAGACCTAACCCAGACCTAACCCAGACCTAACCCAGACCTAACCCAGACCTAACCCAGACCTAACCCAGACCTAACCCAGACCTAACCCAGACCTAACCCAGACCTAACCCAGACCTAACCCAGACCTAACCCAGACCTAACCCAGACCTAACCCAGACCTAACCCAGACCTAACCCAGACCTAACCCAGACCTAACCCAGACCTAACCCAGACCTAACCCAGACCTAACCCAGACCTAACCCAGACCTAACCCAGACCTAACCCAGACCTAACCCAGACCTAACCCAGACCTAACCCAGACCTAACCCAGACCTAACCCAGACCTAACCCAGACCTAACCCAGACCTAACCCAGACCTAACCCAGACCTAACCCAGACCTAACCCAGACCTAACCCAGACCTAACCCAGACCTAACCCAGACCTAACCCAGACCTAACCCAGACCTAACCCAGACCTAACCCAGACCTAACCCAGACCTAACCCAGACCTAACCCAGACCTAACCCAGACCTAACCCAGACCTAACCCAGACCTAACCCAGACCTAACCCAGACCTAACCCAGACCTAACCCAGACCTAACCCAGACCTAACCCAGACCTAACCCAGACCTAACCCAGACCTAACCCAGACCTAACCCAGACCTAACCCAGACCTAACCCAGACCTAACCCAGACCTAACCCAGACCTAACCCAGACCTAACCCAGACCTAACCCAGACCTAACCCAGACCTAACCCAGACCTAACCCAGACCTAACCCAGACCTAACCCAGACCTAACCCAGACCTAACCCAGACCTAACCCAGACCTAACCCAGACCTAACCCAGACCTAACCCAGACCTAACCCAGACCTAACCCAGACCTAACCCAGACCTAACCCAGACCTAACCCAGACCTAACCCAGACCGAACCCAGACCTAACCCAGACCTAACCCAGACCTAACCCAGACCTAACCCAGACCTAACCCAGACCTAACCCAGACCTAACCCAGACCTAACCCAGACCTAACCCAGACCTAACCCAGACCTAACCCAGACCTAACCCAGACCTAACCCAGACCTAACCCAGACCTAACCCAGACCTAACCCAGACCTAACCCAGACCTAACCCAGACCTAACCCAGACCTAACCCAGACCTAACCCAGACCTAACCCAGACCTAACCCAGACCTAACCCAGACCTAACCCAGACCTAACCCAGACCTAACCCAGACCTAACCCAGACCTAACCCAGACCTAACCCAGACCTAACCCAGACCTAACCCAGACCTAACCCAGACCTAACCCAGACCTAACCCAGACCTAACCCAGACCTAACCCAGACCTAACCCAGACCTAACCCAGACCTAACCCAGACCTAACCCAGACCTAACCCAGACCTAACCCAGACCTAACCCAGACCTAACCCAGACCTAACCCAGACCTAACCCAGACCTAACCCAGACCTAACCCAGACCTAACCCAGACCTAACCCAGACCTAACCCAGACCTAACCCAGACCTAACCCAGACCTAACCCAGACCTAACCCAGACCTAACCCAGACCTAACCCAGACCTAACCCAGACCTAACCCAGACCTAACCCAGACCTAACCCAGACCTAACCCAGACCTAACCCAGACCTAACCCAGACCTAACCCAGACCTAACCCAGACCTAACCCAGACCTAACCCAGACCTAACCCAGACCTAACCCAGACCTAACCCAGACCTAACCCAGACCTAACCCAGACCTAACCCAGACCTAACCCAGACCTAACCCAGACCTAACCCAGACCTAACCCAGACCTAACCCAGACCTAACCCAGACCTAACCCAGACCTAACCCAGACCTAACCCAGACCTAACCCAGACCTAACCCAGACCTAACCCAGACCTAACCCAGACCTAACCCAGACCTAACCCAGACCTAACCCAGACCTAACCCAGACCTAACCCAGACCTAACCCAGACCTAACCCAGACCTAACCCAGACCTAACCCAGACCTAACCCAGACCTAACCCAGACCTAACCCAGACCTAACCCAGACCTAACCCAGACCTAACCCAGACCTAACCCAGACCTAACCCAGACCTAACCCAGACCTAACCCAGACCTAACCCAGACCTAACCCAGACCTAACCCAGACCTAACCCAGACCTAACCCAGACCTAACCCAGACCTAACCCAGACCTAACCCAGACCTAACCCAGACCTAACCCAGACCTAACCCAGACCTAACCCAGACCTAACCCAGACCTAACCCAGACCTAACCCAGACCTAACCCAGACCTAACCCAGACCTAACCCAGACCTAACCCAGACCTAACCCAGACCTAACCCAGACCTAACCCAGACCTAACCCAGACCTAACCCAGACCTAACCCAGACCTAACCCAGACCTAACCCAGACCTAACCCAGACCTAACCCAGACCTAACCCAGACCTAACCCAGACCTAACCCAGACCTAACCCAGACCTAACCCAGACCTAACCCAGACCTAACCCAGACCTAACCCAGACCTAACCCAGACCTAACCCAGACCTAACCCAGACCTAACCCAGACCTAACCCAGACCTAACCCAGACCTAACCCAGACCTAACCCAGACCTAACCCAGACCTAACCCAGACCTAACCCAGACCTAACCCAGACCTAACCCAGACCTAACCCAGACCTAACCCAGACCTAACCCAGACCTAACCCAGACCTAACCCAGACCTAACCCAGACCTAACCCAGACCTAACCCAGACCTAACCCAGACCTAACCCAGACCTAACCCAGACCTAACCCAGACCTAACCCAGACCTAACCCAGACCTAACCCAGACCTAACCCAGACCTAACCCAGACCTAACCCAGACCTAACCCAGACCTAACCCAGACCTAACCCAGACCTAACCCAGACCTAACCCAGACCTAACCCAGACCTAACCCAGACCTAACCCAGCCCAGACCTAACCCAGACCTAACCCAGACCTAACCCAGACCTAACCCAGACCTAACCCAGACCTAACCCAGACCTAACCCAGACCTAACCCAGACCTAACCCAGACCTAACCCAGACCTAACCCAGACCTAACCCAGACCTAACCCAGACCTAACCCAGACCTAACCCAGACCTAACCCAGACCTAACCCAGACCTAACCCAGACCTAACCCAGACCTAACCCAGACCTAACCCAGACCTAACCCAGACCTAACCCAGACCTAACCCAGACCTAACCCAGACCTAACCCAGACCTAACCCAGACCTAACCCAGACCTAACCCAGACCTAACCCAGACCTAACCCAGACCTAACCCAGACCTAACCCAGACCTAACCCAGACCTAACCCAGACCTAACCCAGACCTAACCCAGACCTAACCCAGACCTAACCCAGACCTAACCCAGACCTAACCCAGACCTAACCCAGACCTAACCCAGACCTAACCCAGACCTAACCCAGACCTAACCCAGACCTAACCCAGACCTAACCCAGACCTAACCCAGACCTAACCCAGACCTAACCCAGACCTAACCCAGACCTAACCCAGACCTAACCCAGACCTAACCCAGACCTAACCCAGACCTAACCCAGACCTAACCCAGACCTAACCCAGACCTAACCCAGACCTAACCCAGACCTAACCCAGACCTAACCCAGACCTAACCCAGACCTAACCCAGACCTAACCCAGACCTAACCCAGACCTAACCCAGACCTAACCCAGACCTAACCCAGACCTAACCCAGACCTAACCCAGACCTAACCCAGACCTAACCCAGACCTAACCCAGACCTAACCCAGACCTAACCCAGACCTAACCCAGACCTAACCCAGACCTAACCCAGACCTAACCCAGACCTAACCCAGACCTAACCCAGACCTAACCCAGACCTAACCCAGACCTAACCCAGACCTAACCCAGACCTAACCCAGACCTAACCCAGACCTAACCCAGACCTAACCCAGACCTAACCCAGACCTAACCCAGACCTAACCCAGACCTAACCCAGACCTAACCCAGACCTAACCCAGACCTAACCCAGACCTAACCCAGACCTAACCCAGACCTAACCCAGACCTAACCCAGACCTAACCCAGACCTAACCCAGACCTAACCCAGACCTAACCCAGACCTAACCCAGACCTAACCCAGACCTAACCCAGACCTAACCCAGACCTAACCCAGACCTAACCCAGACCTAACCCAGACCTAACCCAGACCTAACCCAGACCTAACCCAGACCTAACCCAGACCTAACCCAGACCTAACCCAGACCTAACCCAGACCTAACCCAGACCTAACCCAGACCTAACCCAGACCTAACCCAGACCTAACCCAGACCTAACCCAGACCTAACCCAGACCTAACCCAGACCTAACCCAGACCTAACCCAGACCTAACCCAGACCTAACCCAGACCTAACCCAGACCTAACCCAGACCTAACCCAGACCTAACCCAGACCTAACCCAGACCTAACCCAGACCTAACCCAGACCTAACCCAGACCTAACCCAGACCTAACCCAGACCTAACCCAGACCTAACCCAGACCTAACCCAGACCTAACCCAGACCTAACCCAGACCTAACCCAGACCTAACCCAGACCTAACCCAGACCTAACCCAGACCTAACCCAGACCTAACCCAGACCTAACCCAGACCTAACCCAGACCTAACCCAGACCTAACCCAGACCTAACCCAGACCTAACCCAGACCTAACCCAGACCTAACCCAGACCTAACCCAGACCTAACCCAGACCTAACCCAGACCTAACCCAGACCTAACCCAGACCTAACCCAGACCTAACCCAGACCTAACCCAGACCTAACCCAGACCTAACCCAGACCTAACCCAGACCTAACCCAGACCTAACCCAGACCGAACCCAGACCTAACCCAGACCTAACCCAGACCTAACCCAGACCTAACCCAGACCTAACCCAGACCTAACCCAGACCTAACCCAGACCTAACCCAGACCTAACCCAGACCTAACCCAGACCTAACCCAGACCTAACCCAGACCTAACCCAGACCTAACCCAGACCTAACCCAGACCTAACCCAGACCTAACCCAGACCTAACCCAGACCTAACCCAGACCTAACCCAGACCTAACCCAGACCTAACCCAGACCTAACCCAGACCTAACCCAGACCTAACCCAGACCTAACCCAGACCTAACCCAGACCTAACCCAGACCTAACCCAGACCTAACCCAGACCTAACCCAGACCTAACCCAGACCTAACCCAGACCTAACCCAGACCTAACCCAGACCTAACCCAGACCTAACCCAGACCTAACCCAGACCTAACCCAGACCTAACCCAGACCTAACCCAGACCTAACCCAGACCTAACCCAGACCTAACCCAGACCTAACCCAGACCTAACCCAGACCTAACCCAGACCTAACCCAGACCTAACCCAGACCTAACCCAGACCTAACCCAGACCTAACCCAGACCTAACCCAGACCTAACCCAGACCTAACCCAGACCTAACCCAGACCTAACCCAGACCTAACCCAGACCTAACCCAGACCTAACCCAGACCTAACCCAGACCTAACCCAGACCTAACCCAGACCTAACCCAGACCTAACCCAGACCTAACCCAGACCTAACCCAGACCTAACCCAGACCTAACCCAGACCTAACCCAGACCTAACCCAGACCTAACCCAGACCTAACCCAGACCTAACCCAGACCTAACCCAGACCTAACCCAGACCTAACCCAGACCTAACCCAGACCTAACCCAGACCTAACCCAGACCTAACCCAGACCTAACCCAGACCTAACCCAGACCTAACCCAGACCTAACCCAGACCTAACCCAGACCTAACCCAGACCTAACCCAGACCTAACCCAGACCTAACCCAGACCTAACCCAGACCTAACCCAGACCTAACCCAGACCTAACCCAGACCTAACCCAGACCTAACCCAGACCTAACCCAGACCTAACCCAGACCTAACCCAGACCTAACCCAGACCTAACCCAGACCTAACCCAGACCTAACCCAGACCTAACCCAGACCTAACCCAGACCTAACCCAGACCTAACCCAGACCTAACCCAGACCTAACCCAGACCTAACCCAGACCTAACCCAGACCTAACCCAGACCTAACCCAGACCTAACCCAGACCTAACCCAGACCTAACCCAGACCTAACCCAGACCTAACCCAGACCTAACCCAGACCTAACCCAGACCTAACCCAGACCTAACCCAGACCTAACCCAGACCTAACCCAGACCTAACCCAGACCTAACCCAGACCTAACCCAGACCTAACCCAGACCTAACCCAGACCTAACCCAGACCTAACCCAGACCTAACCCAGACCTAACCCAGACCTAACCCAGACCTAACCCAGACCTAACCCAGACCTAACCCAGACCTAACCCAGACCTAACCCAGACCTAACCCAGACCTAACCCAGACCTAACCCAGACCTAACCCAGACCTAACCCAGACCTAACCCAGACCTAACCCAGACCTAACCCAGACCTAACCCAGACCTAACCCAGACCTAACCCAGACCTAACCCAGACCTAACCCAGACCTAACCCAGACCTAACCCAGACCTAACCCAGACCTAACCCAGACCTAACCCAGACCTAACCCAGACCTAACCCAGACCTAACCCAGACCTAACCCAGACCTAACCCAGACCTAACCCAGACCTAACCCAGACCTAACCCAGACCTAACCCAGACCTAACCCAGACCTAACCCAGACCTAACCCAGACCTAACCCAGACCTAACCCAGACCTAACCCAGACCTAACCCAGACCTAACCCAGACCTAACCCAGACCTAACCCAGACCTAACCCAGACCTAACCCAGACCTAACCCAGACCTAACCCAGACCTAACCCAGACCTAACCCAGACCTAACCCAGACCTAACCCAGACCTAACCCAGACCTAACCCAGACCTAACCCAGACCTAACCCAGACCTAACCCAGACCTAACCCAGACCTAACCCAGACCTAACCCAGACCTAACCCAGACCTAACCCAGACCTAACCCAGACCTAACCCAGACCTAACCCAGACCTAACCCAGACCTAACCCAGACCTAACCCAGACCTAACCCAGACCTAACCCAGACCTAACCCAGACCTAACCCAGACCTAACCCAGACCTAACCCAGACCTAACCCAGACCTAACCCAGACCTAACCCAGACCTAACCCAGACCTAACCCAGACCTAACCCAGACCTAACCCAGACCTAACCCAGACCTAACCCAGACCTAACCCAGACCTAACCCAGACCTAACCCAGACCTAACCCAGACCTAACCCAGACCTAACCCAGACCTAACCCAGACCTAACCCAGACCTAACCCAGACCTAACCCAGACCTAACCCAGACCTAACCCAGACCTAACCCAGACCTAACCCAGACCTAACCCAGACCTAACCCAGACCTAACCCAGACCTAACCCAGACCTAACCCAGACCTAACCCAGACCTAACCCAGACCTAACCCAGACCTAACCCAGACCTAACCCAGACCTAACCCAGACCTAACCCAGACCTAACCCAGACCTAACCCAGACCTAACCCAGACCTAACCCAGACCTAACCCAGACCTAACCCAGACCTAACCCAGACCTAACCCAGACCTAACCCAGACCTAACCCAGACCTAACCCAGACCTAACCCAGACCTAACCCAGACCTAACCCAGACCTAACCCAGACCTAACCCAGACCTAACCCAGACCTAACCCAGACCTAACCCAGACCTAACCCAGACCTAACCCAGACCTAACCCAGACCTAACCCAGACCTAACCCAGACCTAACCCAGACCTAACCCAGACCTAACCCAGACCTAACCCAGACCTAACCCAGACCTAACCCAGACCTAACCCAGACCTAACCCAGACCTAACCCAGACCTAACCCAGACCTAACCCAGACCTAACCCAGACCTAACCCAGACCTAACCCAGACCTAACCCAGACCTAACCCAGACCTAACCCAGACCTAACCCAGACCTAACCCAGACCTAACCCAGACCTAACCCAGACCTAACCCAGACCTAACCCAGACCTAACCCAGACCTAACCCAGACCTAACCCAGACCTAACCCAGACCTAACCCAGACCTAACCCAGACCTAACCCAGACCTAACCCAGACCTAACCCAGACCTAACCCAGACCTAACCCAGACCTAACCCAGACCTAACCCAGACCTAACCCAGACCTAACCCAGACCTAACCCAGACCTAACCCAGACCTAACCCAGACCTAACCCAGACCTAACCCAGACCTAACCCAGACCTAACCCAGACCTAACCCAGACCTAACCCAGACCTAACCCAGACCTAACCCAGACCTAACCCAGACCTAACCCAGACCTAACCCAGACCTAACCCAGACCTAACCCAGACCTAACCCAGACCTAACCCAGACCTAACCCAGACCTAACCCAGACCTAACCCAGACCTAACCCAGACCTAACCCAGACCTAACCCAGACCTAACCCAGACCTAACCCAGACCTAACCCAGACCTAACCCAGACCTAACCCAGACCTAACCCAGACCTAACCCAGACCTAACCCAGACCTAACCCAGACCTAACCCAGACCTAACCCAGACCTAACCCAGACCTAACCCAGACCTAACCCAGACCTAACCCAGACCTAACCCAGACCTAACCCAGACCTAACCCAGACCTAACCCAGACCTAACCCAGACCTAACCCAGACCTAACCCAGACCTAACCCAGACCTAACCCAGACCTAACCCAGACCTAACCCAGACCTAACCCAGACCTAACCCAGACCTAACCCAGACCTAACCCAGACCTAACCCAGACCTAACCCAGACCTAACCCAGACCTAACCCAGACCTAACCCAGACCTAACCCAGACCTAACCCAGACCTAACCCAGACCTAACCCAGACCTAACCCAGACCTAACCCAGACCTAACCCAGACCTAACCCAGACCTAACCCAGACCTAACCCAGACCTAACCCAGACCTAACCCAGACCTAACCCAGACCTAACCCAGACCTAACCCAGACCTAACCCAGACCTAACCCAGACCTAACCCAGACCTAACCCAGACCTAACCCAGACCTAACCCAGACCTAACCCAGACCTAACCCAGACCTAACCCAGACCTAACCCAGACCTAACCCAGACCTAACCCAGACCTAACCCAGACCTAACCCAGACCTAACCCAGACCTAACCCAGACCTAACCCAGACCTAACCCAGACCTAACCCAGACCTAACCCAGACCTAACCCAGACCTAACCCAGACCTAACCCAGACCTAACCCAGACCTAACCCAGACCTAACCCAGACCTAACCCAGACCTAACCCAGACCTAACCCAGACCTAACCCAGACCTAACCCAGACCTAACCCAGACCTAACCCAGACCTAACCCAGACCTAACCCAGACCTAACCCAGACCTAACCCAGACCTAACCCAGACCTAACCCAGACCTAACCCAGACCTAACCCAGACCTAACCCAGACCTAACCCAGACCTAACCCAGACCTAACCCAGACCTAACCCAGACCTAACCCAGACCTAACCCAGACCTAACCCAGACCTAACCCAGACCTAACCCAGACCTAACCCAGACCTAACCCAGACCTAACCCAGACCTAACCCAGACCTAACCCAGACCTAACCCAGACCTAACCCAGACCTAACCCAGACCTAACCCAGACCTAACCCAGACCTAACCCAGACCTAACCCAGACCTAACCCAGACCTAACCCAGACCTAACCCAGACCTAACCCAGACCTAACCCAGACCTAACCCAGACCTAACCCAGACCTAACCCAGACCTAACCCAGACCTAACCCAGACCTAACCCAGACCTAACCCAGACCTAACCCAGACCTAACCCAGACCTAACCCAGACCTAACCCAGACCTAACCCAGACCTAACCCAGACCTAACCCAGACCTAACCCAGACCTAACCCAGACCTAACCCAGACCTAACCCAGACCTAACCCAGACCTAACCCAGACCTAACCCAGACCTAACCCAGACCTAACCCAGACCTAACCCAGACCTAACCCAGACCTAACCCAGACCTAACCCAGACCTAACCCAGACCTAACCCAGACCTAACCCAGACCTAACCCAGACCTAACCCAGACCTAACCCAGACCTAACCCAGACCTAACCCAGACCTAACCCAGACCTAACCCAGACCTAACCCAGACCTAACCCAGACCTAACCCAGACCTAACCCAGACCTAACCCAGACCTAACCCAGACCTAACCCAGACCTAACCCAGACCTAACCCAGACCTAACCCAGACCTAACCCAGACCTAACCCAGACCTAACCCAGACCTAACCCAGACCTAACCCAGACCTAACCCAGACCTAACCCAGACCTAACCCAGACCTAACCCAGACCTAACCCAGACCTAACCCAGACCTAACCCAGACCTAACCCAGACCTAACCCAGACCTAACCCAGACCTAACCCAGACCTAACCCAGACCTAACCCAGACCTAACCCAGACCTAACCCAGACCTAACCCAGACCTAACCCAGACCTAACCCAGACCTAACCCAGACCTAACCCAGACCTAACCCAGACCTAACCCAGACCTAACCCAGACCTAACCCAGACCTAACCCAGACCTAACCCAGACCTAACCCAGACCTAACCCAGACCTAACCCAGACCTAACCCAGACCTAACCCAGACCTAACCCAGACCTAACCCAGACCTAACCCAGACCTAACCCAGACCTAACCCAGACCTAACCCAGACCTAACCCAGACCTAACCCAGACCTAACCCAGACCTAACCCAGACCTAACCCAGACCTAACCCAGACCTAACCCAGACCTAACCCAGACCTAACCCAGACCTAACCCAGACCTAACCCAGACCTAACCCAGACCTAACCCAGACCTAACCCAGACCTAACCCAGACCTAACCCAGACCTAACCCAGACCTAACCCAGACCTAACCCAGACCTAACCCAGACCTAACCCAGACCTAACCCAGACCTAACCCAGACCTAACCCAGACCTAACCCAGACCTAACCCAGACCTAACCCAGACCTAACCCAGACCTAACCCAGACCTAACCCAGACCTAACCCAGACCTAACCCAGACCTAACCCAGACCTAACCCAGACCTAACCCAGACCTAACCCAGACCTAACCCAGACCTAACCCAGACCTAACCCAGACCTAACCCAGACCTAACCCAGACCTAACCCAGACCTAACCCAGACCTAACCCAGACCTAACCCAGACCTAACCCAGACCTAACCCAGACCTAACCCAGACCTAACCCAGACCTAACCCAGACCTAACCCAGACCTAACCCAGACCTAACCCAGACCTAACCCAGACCTAACCCAGACCTAACCCAGACCTAACCCAGACCTAACCCAGACCTAACCCAGACCTAACCCAGACCTAACCCAGACCTAACCCAGACCTAACCCAGACCTAACCCAGACCTAACCCAGACCTAACCCAGACCTAACCCAGACCTAACCCAGACCTAACCCAGACCTAACCCAGACCTAACCCAGACCTAACCCAGACCTAACCCAGACCTAACCCAGACCTAACCCAGACCTAACCCAGACCTAACCCAGACCTAACCCAGACCTAACCCAGACCTAACCCAGACCTAACCCAGACCTAACCCAGACCTAACCCAGACCTAACCCAGACCTAACCCAGACCTAACCCAGACCTAACCCAGACCTAACCCAGACCTAACCCAGACCTAACCCAGACCTAACCCAGACCTAACCCAGACCTAACCCAGACCTAACCCAGACCTAACCCAGACCTAACCCAGACCTAACCCAGACCTAACCCAGACCTAACCCAGACCTAACCCAGACCTAACCCAGACCTAACCCAGACCTAACCCAGACCTAACCCAGACCTAACCCAGACCTAACCCAGACCTAACCCAGACCTAACCCAGACCTAACCCAGACCTAACCCAGACCTAACCCAGACCTAACCCAGACCTAACCCAGACCTAACCCAGACCTAACCCAGACCTAACCCAGACCTAACCCAGACCTAACCCAGACCTAACCCAGACCTAACCCAGACCTAACCCAGACCTAACCCAGACCTAACCCAGACCTAACCCAGACCTAACCCAGACCTAACCCAGACCTAACCCAGACCTAACCCAGACCTAACCCAGACCTAACCCAGACCTAACCCAGACCTAACCCAGACCTAACCCAGACCTAACCCAGACCTAACCCAGACCTAACCCAGACCTAACCCAGACCTAACCCAGACCTAACCCAGACCTAACCCAGACCTAACCCAGACCTAACCCAGACCTAACCCAGACCTAACCCAGACCTAACCCAGACCTAACCCAGACCTAACCCAGACCTAACCCAGACCTAACCCAGACCTAACCCAGACCTAACCCAGACCTAACCCAGACCTAACCCAGACCTAACCCAGACCTAACCCAGACCTAACCCAGACCTAACCCAGACCTAACCCAGACCTAACCCAGACCTAACCCAGACCTAACCCAGACCTAACCCAGACCTAACCCAGACCTAACCCAGACCTAACCCAGACCTAACCCAGACCTAACCCAGACCTAACCCAGACCTAACCCAGACCTAACCCAGACCTAACCCAGACCTAACCCAGACCTAACCCAGACCTAACCCAGACCTAACCCAGACCTAACCCAGACCTAACCCAGACCTAACCCAGACCTAACCCAGACCTAACCCAGACCTAACCCAGACCTAACCCAGACCTAACCCAGACCTAACCCAGACCTAACCCAGACCTAACCCAGACCTAACCCAGACCTAACCCAGACCTAACCCAGACCTAACCCAGACCTAACCCAGACCTAACCCAGACCTAACCCAGACCTAACCCAGACCTAACCCAGACCTAACCCAGACCTAACCCAGACCTAACCCAGACCTAACCCAGACCTAACCCAGACCTAACCCAGACCTAACCCAGACCTAACCCAGACCTAACCCAGACCTAACCCAGACCTAACCCAGACCTAACCCAGACCTAACCCAGACCTAACCCAGACCTTACCCAGACCTAACCCAGACCTAACCCAGACCTAACCCAGACCTAACCCAGACCTAACCCAGACCTAACCCAGACCTAACCCAGACCTAACCCAGACCTAACCCAGACCTAACCCAGACCTAACCCAGACCTAACCCAGACCTAACCCAGACCTAACCCAGACCTAACCCAGACCTAACCCAGACCTAACCCAGACCTAACCCAGACCTAACCCAGACCTAACCCAGACCTAACCCAGACCTAACCCAGACCTAACCCAGACCTAACCCAGACCTAACCCAGACCTAACCCAGACCTAACCCAGACCTAACCCAGACCTAACCCAGACCTAACCCAGACCTAACCCAGACCTAACCCAGACCTAACCCAGACCTAACCCAGACCTAACCCAGACCTAACCCAGACCTAACCCAGACCTAACCCAGACCTAACCCAGACCTAACCCAGACCTAACCCAGACCTAACCCAGACCTAACCCAGACCTAACCCAGACCTAACCCAGACCTAACCCAGACCTAACCCAGACCTAACCCAGACCTAACCCAGACCTAACCCAGACCTAACCCAGACCTAACCCAGACCTAACCCAGACCTAACCCAGACCTAACCCAGACCTAACCCAGACCTAACCCAGACCTAACCCAGACCTAACCCAGACCTAACCCAGACCTAACCCAGACCTAACCCAGACCTAACCCAGACCTAACCCAGACCTAACCCAGACCTAACCCAGACCTAACCCAGACCTAACCCAGACCTAACCCAGACCTAACCCAGACCTAACCCAGACCTAACCCAGACCTAACCCAGACCTAACCCAGACCTAACCCAGACCTAACCCAGACCTGAACCCAGACCTAACCCAGACCTAACCCAGACCTAACCCAGACCTAACCCAGACCTAACCCAGACCTAACCCAGACCTAACCCAGACCTAACCCAGACCTAACCCAGACCTAACCCAGACCTAACCCAGACCTAACCCAGACCTAACCCAGACCTAACCCAGACCTAACCCAGACCTAACCCAGACCTAACCCAGACCTAACCCAGACCTAACCCAGACCTAACCCAGACCTAACCCAGACCTAACCCAGACCTAACCCAGACCTAACCCAGACCTAACCCAGACCTAACCCAGACCTAACCCAGACCTAACCCAGACCTAACCCAGACCTAACCCAGACCTAACCCAGACCTAACCCAGACCTAACCCAGACCTAACCCAGACCTAACCCAGACCTAACCCAGACCTAACCCAGACCTAACCCAGACCTAACCCAGACCTAACCCAGACCTAACCCAGACCTAACCCAGACCTAACCCAGACCTAACCCAGACCTAACCCAGACCTAACCCAGACCTAACCCAGACCTAACCCAGACCTAACCCAGACCTAACCCAGACCTAACCCAGACCTAACCCAGACCTAACCCAGACCTAACCCAGACCTAACCCAGACCTAACCCAGACCTAACCCAGACCTAACCCAGACCTAACCCAGACCTAACCCAGACCTAACCCAGACCTAACCCAGACCTAACCCAGACCTAACCCAGACCTAACCCAGACCTAACCCAGACCTAACCCAGACCTAACCCAGACCTAACCCAGACCTAACCCAGACCTAACCCAGACCTAACCCAGACCTAACCCAGACCTAACCCAGACCTAACCCAGACCTAACCCAGACCTAACCCAGACCTAACCCAGACCTAACCCAGACCTAACCCAGACCTAACCCAGACCTAACCCAGACCTAACCCAGACCTAACCCAGACCTAACCCAGACCTAACCCAGACCTAACCCAGACCTAACCCAGACCTAACCCAGACCTAACCCAGACCTAACCCAGACCTAACCCAGACCTAACCCAGACCTAACCCAGACCTAACCCAGACCTAACCCAGACCTAACCCAGACCTAACCCAGACCTAACCCAGACCTAACCCAGACCTAACCCAGACCTAACCCAGACCTAACCCAGACCTAACCCAGACCTAACCCAGACCTAACCCAGACCTAACCCAGACCTAACCCAGACCTAACCCAGACCTAACCCAGACCTAACCCAGACCTAACCCAGACCTAACCCAGACCTAACCCAGACCTAACCCAGACCTAACCCAGACCTAACCCAGACCTAACCCAGACCTAACCCAGACCTAACCCAGACCTAACCCAGACCTAACCCAGACCTAACCCAGACCTAACCCAGACCTAACCCAGACCTAACCCAGACCTAACCCAGACCTAACCCAGACCTAACCCAGACCTAACCCAGACCTAACCCAGACCTAACCCAGACCTAACCCAGACCTAACCCAGACCTAACCCAGACCTAACCCAGACCTAACCCAGACCTAACCCAGACCTAACCCAGACCTAACCCAGACCTAACCCAGACCTAACCCAGACCTAACCCAGACCTAACCCAGACCTAACCCAGACCTAACCCAGACCTAACCCAGACCGAACCCAGACCTAACCCAGACCTAACCCAGACCTAACCCAGACCTAACCCAGACCTAACCCAGACCTAACCCAGACCTAACCCAGACCTAACCCAGACCTAACCCAGACCTAACCCAGACCTAACCCAGACCTAACCCAGACCTAACCCAGACCTAACCCAGACCTAACCCAGACCTAACCCAGACCTAACCCAGACCTAACCCAGACCTAACCCAGACCTAACCCAGACCTAACCCAGACCTAACCCAGACCTAACCCAGACCTAACCCAGACCTAACCCAGACCTAACCCAGACCTAACCCAGACCTAACCCAGACCTAACCCAGACCTAACCCAGACCTAACCCAGACCTAACCCAGACCTAACCCAGACCTAACCCAGACCTAACCCAGACCTAACCCAGACCTAACCCAGACCTAACCCAGACCTAACCCAGACCTAACCCAGACCTAACCCAGACCTAACCCAGACCTAACCCAGACCTAACCCAGACCTAACCCAGACCTAACCCAGACCTAACCCAGACCTAACCCAGACCTAACCCAGACCTAACCCAGACCTAACCCAGACCTAACCCAGACCTAACCCAGACCTAACCCAGACCTAACCCAGACCTAACCCAGACCTAACCCAGACCTAACCCAGACCTAACCCAGACCTAACCCAGACCTAACCCAGACCTAACCCAGACCTAACCCAGACCTAACCCAGACCTAACCCAGACCTAACCCAGACCTAACCCAGACCTAACCCAGACCTAACCCAGACCTAACCCAGACCTAACCCAGACCTAACCCAGACCTAACCCAGACCTAACCCAGACCTAACCCAGACCTAACCCAGACCTAACCCAGACCTAACCCAGACCTAACCCAGACCTAACCCAGACCTAACCCAGACCTAACCCAGACCTAACCCAGACCTAACCCAGACCTAACCCAGACCTAACCCAGACCTAACCCAGACCTAACCCAGACCTAACCCAGACCTAACCCAGACCTAACCCAGACCTAACCCAGACCTAACCCAGACCTAACCCAGACCTAACCCAGACCTAACCCAGACCTAACCCAGACCTAACCCAGACCTAACCCAGACCTAACCCAGACCTAACCCAGACCTAACCCAGACCTAACCCAGACCTAACCCAGACCTAACCCAGACCTAACCCAGACCTAACCCAGACCTAACCCAGACCTAACCCAGACCTAACCCAGACCTAACCCAGACCTAACCCAGACCTAACCCAGACCTAACCCAGACCTAACCCAGACCTAACCCAGACCTAACCCAGACCTAACCCAGACCTAACCCAGACCTAACCCAGACCTAACCCAGACCTAACCCAGACCTAACCCAGACCTAACCCAGACCTAACCCAGACCTAACCCAGACCTAACCCAGACCTAACCCAGACCTAACCCAGACCTAACCCAGACCTAACCCAGACCTAACCCAGACCTAACCCAGACCTAACCCAGACCTAACCCAGACCTAACCCAGACCTAACCCAGACCTAACCCAGACCTAACCCAGACCTAACCCAGACCTAACCCAGACCTAACCCAGACCTAACCCAGACCTAACCCAGACCTAACCCAGACCTAACCCAGACCTAACCCAGACCTAACCCAGACCTAACCCAGACCTAACCCAGACCTAACCCAGACCTAACCCAGACCTAACCCAGACCTAACCCAGACCTAACCCAGACCTAACCCAGACCTAACCCAGACCTAACCCAGACCTAACCCAGACCTAACCCAGACCTAACCCAGACCTAACCCAGACCTAACCCAGACCTAACCCAGACCTAACCCAGACCTAACCCAGACCTAACCCAGACCTAACCCAGACCTAACCCAGACCTAACCCAGACCTAACCCAGACCTAACCCAGACCTAACCCAGACCTAACCCAGACCTAACCCAGACCTAACCCAGACCTAACCCAGACCTAACCCAGACCTAACCCAGACCTAACCCAGACCTAACCCAGACCTAACCCAGACCTAACCCAGACCTAACCCAGACCTAACCCAGACCTAACCCAGACCTAACCCAGACCTAACCCAGACCTAACCCAGACCTAACCCAGACCTAACCCAGACCTAACCCAGACCTAACCCAGACCTAACCCAGACCTAACCCAGACCTAACCCAGACCTAACCCAGACCTAACCCAGACCTAACCCAGACCTAACCCAGACCTAACCCAGACCTAACCCAGACCTAACCCAGACCTAACCCAGACCTAACCCAGACCTAACCCAGACCTAACCCAGACCTAACCCAGACCTAACCCAGACCTAACCCAGACCTAACCCAGACCTAACCCAGACCTAACCCAGACCTAACCCAGACCTAACCCAGACCTAACCCAGACCTAACCCAGACCTAACCCAGACCTAACCCAGACCTAACCCAGACCTAACCCAGACCTAACCCAGACCTAACCCAGACCTAACCCAGACCTAACCCAGACCTAACCCAGACCTAACCCAGACCTAACCCAGACCTAACCCAGACCTAACCCAGACCTAACCCAGACCTAACCCAGACCTAACCCAGACCTAACCCAGACCTAACCCAGACCTAACCCAGACCTAACCCAGACCTAACCCAGACCTAACCCAGACCTAACCCAGACCTAACCCAGACCTAACCCAGACCTAACCCAGACCTAACCCAGACCTAACCCAGACCTAACCCAGACCTAACCCAGACCTAACCCAGACCTAACCCAGACCTAACCCAGACCTAACCCAGACCTAACCCAGACCTAACCCAGACCTAACCCAGACCTAACCCAGACCTAACCCAGACCTAACCCAGACCTAACCCAGACCTAACCCAGACCTAACCCAGACCTAACCCAGACCTAACCCAGACCTAACCCAGACCTAACCCAGACCTAACCCAGACCTAACCCAGACCTAACCCAGACCTAACCCAGACCTAACCCAGACCTAACCCAGACCTAACCCAGACCTAACCCAGACCTAACCCAGACCTAACCCAGACCTAACCCAGACCTAACCCAGACCTAACCCAGACCTAACCCAGACCTAACCCAGACCTAACCCAGACCTAACCCAGACCTAACCCAGACCTAACCCAGACCTAACCCAGACCTAACCCAGACCTAACCCAGACCTAACCCAGACCTAACCCAGACCTAACCCAGACCTAACCCAGACCTAACCCAGACCTAACCCAGACCTAACCCAGACCTAACCCAGACCTAACCCAGACCTAACCCAGACCTAACCCAGACCTAACCCAGACCTAACCCAGACCTAACCCAGACCTAACCCAGACCTAACCCAGACCTAACCCAGACCTAACCCAGACCTAACCCAGACCTAACCCAGACCTAACCCAGACCTAACCCAGACCTAACCCAGACCTAACCCAGACCTAACCCAGACCTAACCCAGACCTAACCCAGACCTAACCCAGACCTAACCCAGACCTAACCCAGACCTAACCCAGACCTAACCCAGACCTAACCCAGACCTAACCCAGACCTAACCCAGACCTAACCCAGACCTAACCCAGACCTAACCCAGACCTAACCCAGACCTAACCCAGACCTAACCCAGACCTAACCCAGACCTAACCCAGACCTAACCCAGACCTAACCCAGACCTAACCCAGACCTAACCCAGACCTAACCCAGACCTAACCCAGACCTAACCCAGACCTAACCCAGACCTAACCCAGACCTAACCCAGACCTAACCCAGACCTAACCCAGACCTAACCCAGACCTAACCCAGACCTAACCCAGACCTAACCCAGACCTAACCCAGACCTAACCCAGACCTAACCCAGACCTAACCCAGACCTAACCCAGACCTAACCCAGACCTAACCCAGACCTAACCCAGACCTAACCCAGACCTAACCCAGACCTAACCCAGACCTAACCCAGACCTAACCCAGACCTAACCCAGACCTAACCCAGACCTAACCCAGACCTAACCCAGACCTAACCCAGACCTAACCCAGACCTAACCCAGACCTAACCCAGACCTAACCCAGACCTAACCCAGACCTAACCCAGACCTAACCCAGACCTAACCCAGACCTAACCCAGACCTAACCCAGACCTAACCCAGACCTAACCCAGACCTAACCCAGACCTAACCCAGACCTAACCCAGACCTAACCCAGACCTAACCCAGACCTAACCCAGACCTAACCCAGACCTAACCCAGACCTAACCCAGACCTAACCCAGACCTAACCCAGACCTAACCCAGACCTAACCCAGACCTAACCCAGACCTAACCCAGACCTAACCCAGACCTAACCCAGACCTAACCCAGACCTAACCCAGACCTAACCCAGACCTAACCCAGACCTAACCCAGACCTAACCCAGACCTAACCCAGACCTAACCCAGACCTAACCCAGACCTAACCCAGACCTAACCCAGACCTAACCCAGACCTAACCCAGACCTAACCCAGACCTAACCCAGACCTAACCCAGACCTAACCCAGACCTAACCCAGACCTAACCCAGACCTTTTTTTTTTTTTTTTTTTTTTTTTTTTTACATGAGGAAATCTTCAACAAGACACCCACTGCCTGAGGAGGGCAGCGGGTAGTGTGGGATTCTTACCCACTAAAACCTCATGGCAACCTCGTTGAGTCTTTAAGGCGGACCCCGGGCTCCAGCTCGCAATTTCAACCGCAGCCCGCCAGACTCGGATCTCAGTAGGACTGAGTCCTCACACACAATTGAAGCCGTCATGCGGTTAGCATACATGACGGCTTCCCATCCCATCATGGTGGACAAGTCCATGCCAGGCCGAGTCCCTCAACTCATACCTGGCCCATGATATTGCGCCGGGAAGCAAGTTCCGAAGAGGAGGATGCATGAACCTCTCCGTATACTTGATTCCCGACTACCCTTCCCCTAGAGAATATAAACACTCCCTAAAATAAATAAATAAACCCCAATTCATTCACTCACCATTCATACCAATAAATACATTCACTCACACACTCATTCAATAAATAACTGGGCGTTGGGTGACGCCATCAGTAGTCCGAGGGAAGGCAGCAACACGCATGCTCGCATCGCTACCCTCCCATTAGGACTACCGTCTCCTCGCCCGAGCTGGTCGGCGAGCAGATCTGGCTGCCACCCTGGACCCCTCCCGATCCCTCTCCGCGGCTTCCTTCTGCAGGAGTACTTCCTCGCAGAAGGTCACCGCTGCCTTCCACTTATCCTCAGTGAGGAGCATTTCTCTCACTACCGCACGTAGTGAGAGATCCCCCCCTAATGAATTTCTGAGGACACTGCGCTGAACTGCCCACGCCGGGCAAACCTCCAGCGTGTGCTGCGCAGTGTCCTCATCCGCATCGCAGTGGTGACACTCAGCAGTCTCCTCCTTCCCGATGTTATACAGGTACTCACCAAAGCAACCATGCCCGGTGAGCACCTGTGTCAAACGATAAGTGAGGCGGCCATGACTTCTACTCACCCACTCCTTGAGAAGCGGGCGAATAGCCTTCACAGCGCGACTTTCCACGTTGGCCGGATCGTCTAACCAATCCACCCAACGGTTCCAGACACGCTGCTCAGCCTGGCGTCTCACATCACTTCCGGAGACCTCTGGCCGTTCCATCCCATCTGCCTGCCGCGCAGCACGAAGGTCTACATAGACCTCCGCAGCCATATGCGCATAGCAAGAAAATGGAGGTGAACAAGCCAGAACTGTAGCGGCCGCATAGGAAATCGTACGGTAACCCCGTACGACCCTGATCGCCATTACCCGGTGCACCTTGCGAAGAACGCAATCACCCCGGGTGTTGACGGCCAGCCCGCCAGCCCATATCGGCGCTCCATAGAGCGCCATGGACCTGACGACTCCCATGTAAAGCCGTCTTATCCTCCCACTCGGCCCCCCAAGATTAGGCGCGAGACGACTTAGTGCAGCCGCCGCACGTTCTAATCGAGGAGCCAAGGCATCGAAGTGATGCGAAAAACGCCAGTAGCTGTCCACGATGAGACCCAAATATTTAAATTTGCGTCTCACCGGAACATCCACCCCACTTACCTTGATTGAGGCCTTCGGCGGCACGCCTCGACCGGAGACCTCGCACATCCAAATGGCCTCCGTCTTGGCGGCCGATACCTCCAGCCCCAATTCCCTAATGGCGGAGACTACCAGTGTCACCGATTCCTCGGCTGTCCTGATCACGCTCCTCCAGTCCGGACCGACGACAACGATCATTGTGTCGTCTGCGTACGCCACCAATGTCGTGCCGTCGGGGAGGGAAATCCGCAGAACGGCATCATAGGCTAAGTCCCACAGAAGCGGACCCAAAACGGATCCCTGTGGGACACCCCGATGCACGGCGTGGAACTCCTCGCCGCCCCTCCCGTACCATCCGACTTTCCTGTCCTGCAGGTAATCCCGGACCAATCTCTTTAAATAGGAGGGCACTCGATGAAAGTCGAGCGCCCTACCTATAGCTTTCCAGGATACGGTGTTGAAGGCATTCGCTATGTCTAGCGACACTGCCAGAGCAACACCGCCCTGGTCCACACCCGGTCTGGCGAGGCCACGTACTCTGTCGATTGCATCGACAGTAGAGCGACCCCGCCTAAAACCATATTGGGCATCCGAGAGGTCCGGGCCATCCCCGGACAGGTGCCTGACGATTCTACCGGCAATCACTCTCTCGAGCAACTTGCCGGCTTCGTCAAGCAGGCATATCGGCCGGTACGCCGAGGGCTGCTCCGCCGGTTTCCCCTCCTTCTGGAGGAGCACCAACTTCGCTTTCTTCCATTGTGAGGGGAACCGACCCGTCCTCAAACACGCGTCAAATAGACGCTTGAGGCCGGGCCGAAGGACGCCACACGAAGAACCCAGAACCTTTCCAGGGATACCATCCGGGCCAGGTGCCGTGTTACGGGCAGTCATGCGCCGGATGGCCCCGGAAATCTCCTCTTCGGAGACTCCCAGCTCGTCAGTCCAGACCCCACTGGCAACCGACTCTTCGACAGGCTCGTCGGCTTCATCCTCCTCGGGAGGGAATAACACCGACACTACCTGTCGAAGGAACTGGGAATCCAGCCTCTCCGTCAATGGAGGCGCCCATGGTCTGAGTTTCCCCATTACCATCTTATACGGGCGTCCCCACGGATCAGCTTGCAGACCGTCAAGGAGTTCCTTCCATGCCTGGTTCTTCGCGTCGAAGATGGCCAGTCTTAGAGTCTTGCGCGCCTCGGAGTACTCCAAGCGCCGCGCCAAGATCTCTTCCTCCGTGACCCGCCTACGTCGGCGGGCCCGGGTGTACCGGCGTCTGGCCCGCATGCACAGAGTGCGGAGATTCGCGATCTCCTCGGACCACCAGTACACCGATCCCCGACGTGGGGTGCCGACACGGGGCATTACCGCGTCACAAATTGTGTGCATTATGCCCCGAAACCAGTCAGCACCCGCTTCCGGATCGTCGAGAATCTCGCCCGGCATTTCCTGCCAGGCGACGACGGAGGCCGCCATCTCCGCGGCGCCCTTCTCTAGGCGTTTCAACGCCCAGCGCGGTGTCGGATCGAGCCGACGAGGACCGATTGGTGCTGGAGAGGCAATATTAAAATAAATATAGAGGTGGTCACTTAGGGTGGCCACCTCCTCAGCTACTCTCCAGCCGGTCACACGACGCGCAATACCAGGGGTGGCAAATGATAGATCCACTATCGACTCACCCCTGGCGTGAACGCACGTGCTCGCGTTGCCTTGGTTCAGGAGAACCAGGCCGCGACTCGTCGCCCAGTCTACTAGTGCATCGCCCTTTGGAGTGGTTCTGGGGCTTCCCCATGCCGTCGCATGAGCATTGAAGTCTCCCAGAACCAATATCTGGCGAGGTCGGCAGGCCTCAACACACCTGCCTAACTCATCCAGATACTCCACGAATAGGCCGAGGCCCATCGCTGGCGATGCATAGCATCCGATCACCGCGTGTTCCCCCCACGCTACCGCAACAAAACCATTGCCACGTTGTATAACGTGGCAAGTAGGAGCTCCATTGCTCATTTCCCATGTGATCGCCGCCACCCCACCTAGGTCTCCCGCCCAATTTGGACGATCAAGGACCCGGTAGGGCTCGGCGATCACTGCCAGGCCGATCCCCCCCTGCCGGAGGGTTTGCAACAACAAATCCTGCGCACTCCGGCAGTGGTTGAGATTGCTTTGGAGGAGGCGTGTAGACATTATTCAATGCCTATTTAGCCTCCCCCGTGGCGCTCCCTGGGTCGGCCTGACCCTCGATAGAGGACGGTTCGTCCCCGTCCTCTATCATAATCACCTCGAGCACCGGAGAGGAGCTCCTACTATCTGCCTCTCTTGGTGAGGCGGGTGGCGACCCAATCCTCACCTCGTCGAAAGGGACAGGGGAAAGGAGGTGTGAGAAGGGGGGAGGAGTAGGAGAGCAGGAAGGAAGGGGAATAGGAGGAGGAATGGAGGAGGGAATAGGAAGGGAAGAGGGAGCGGAAGCAATTTCCACCTCCATCGCCGTCACTTTCTCCTTCTCCTTCTCCTTAGCAAGGGAGGAGGTTTTGCCCTTCCCCTTACTAGATTTAGCAAGGGGAGGCTTCACTCCTCCCTTGTTCGGGGTGACCTTCAGCTGCGGCTTACAGGCCGGACCTCCCATCCTATGCCCGGCTGGTCTGCCATTGGCAGCACAGAGCGGGCAGGAGGGAGCGGCCCTGCAATCCGCAGCCTTATGGCCACCCTTTCCGCACCTATAGCAGAGGCCGGACCTGTCCGTCGTGCTAGTGCACTTCTGACGGACGTGCCCGACCTCCAAACACTTGTAACACTGTAGCGGCCTTTTCTCTAAGACCGCTACCTTTGCCTGGAGAAACTGGACCTCTATGTGTCCAGCTTTCTCCAGGATCCTTCCCGTAGCGAGGGGGCATCGGACCCAGGCCGAGAACAATCCGGAGGGCATCC
The DNA here is from genome assembly GCA_910591515.1 of Cerceris rybyensis. Classification (NCBI taxonomy): domain Eukaryota; kingdom Metazoa; phylum Arthropoda; class Insecta; order Hymenoptera; family Crabronidae; genus Cerceris; species Cerceris rybyensis. Next base: position 65,698 of record CAJUXP010000055.1, read on the forward strand.
TCCGGAGGCTCCCGACCTTCACCTCCCCCTCGCTGCAGCCGCCTGCCTTTGCGACCGCCTTACGGACATCCTCTGGTCCTGACATTTCTGTCAGGTCAGTGATGCCGATTTCGGCGGTCTTTTGAGGGCAGGCGACTATAACGCCTGTCCCCTCCGTGGCCTTTTTAAGGGCGGCCAAAAGCCCGGCAGCCTTGAGGAGGCTGTCGGGTCCCGGGACCTCGAAGACGAGCGCCCCGGTGACCGCCCTTTTAGGCCTCAAAGTGCCCTCAATTCCCAGGGCCCGCAGATTTATCTCGGACATAGCCCGAGACATCGCAGGCCCTAGAATGTTTTCCTGGCCAGCCGGCGCCGAAATCGTGACCGCCGAGTTCTTCGGCGGCCGCGGAAGTTTCGGGGCCTCTGGCTGGCCAGGTTTCCCCTTGGGGGCAGTCTTTGAGGGTGGTATTACCACCCTCTGACCACCCCCATTATTCCCCTTCTTTTGAGAAGAGGAAGAGGTGGGAGCCTGGGCTTTGGCTGCCTGCGAAGGAGAAGACTTCTTCTTCCCCTTCTTTACAACCTCCACCCAGGTTTCCACAGGCGGAGCCCTCACAGGAGCGGGAGGAGCTTGTGAGGCTCCCGTCGCTCCCGAGGTCTCAACCCTGGATCCCTTCTTCCTCTTCTTTTTCTTCTTTTTCTTCTTCCCGCCCTCTGATGGAGGAACGGGAAGAGGCACCTCGGCTTGGGCCACGGCAGCCGAGGGACCACCTTCCGGGCGCTTAGGAGCAGCCGAGGGCGTATTACCCTCTAGGCGCTTCCCAGCTGCCAAAGGTGAGTCTCCCTCAAGGCGCCTGATGACCTTGCCGAGGGCCAGCAGCCTGGAGCTGAAGTTCAACTCCAGGCTGTTAAATTTCTCGTTTAGGATCCCCATGATCCTAGACTCCGACTGATCAATATCAGCCGGAGCTTCGGTGGGGATCCCGTCGACCTCCATAGTCTCGCTTGTCCCAGGGACTGCGGCACTATGGAGGTCCGATTCCTTATCTCCGGGAGGGTTCCTGTCGGAGGTTGCCTCCTTCAGGAGTTCCCGGAGCTTTTCGACCTCCTTTTTAAAGGAGTCTCGCTCGCCTTTAAGGGAGTCTCTCTCCTTACGGAGAGAGTCACGCTCCCTTTTAGCGGCGTCGGACTCCTTCTCAGCCCTTCTGGCTCTCTCCCTATATCTGTCAGCGGAGCTGTCCGATCGAGACGTTGGCTCCAGGACCTTCCGGGACGACAAATCCGGAGCGGTCCCTCTCAACGCCCGACCAGTCAGCTCCTTAACACCTCCAAATGCGGCCCTGAGAACGAGCCTCACCGCCCGGAGATCATTCGTCTTCACGTTGGTGATCGAATTCACCACCGTGACGGCAGTCTCCAGGCAGCTGAGCGTCTCAGCGCCGCATTTTTCTCCAGTCATGGCACCGTACCGTGCCATGACTTGCTCAAGTTTTGGGAGCGGCTTCATGCCCGGACCCATCTTGATGGGCTCCGCGAAAACCGCTCCCCTCCCAATCTTTTTTCTTTTCCTCTCGGCATCGCTATCGGCCGCCCTGAGGTGACCGGTAACGGTGTCGAGGAGCTCCTCCTCCCAGCGCTCCCTTAACTCCCGCATGGGAACGAACCCGGGTTCGCCCTTTCGAGGAGGTGGTTTCTTCCCCCCTGCTGTTTTAGCAGCAGCGGCGGAAGATCCACCCTCTCCCCCCGTTCTGGACGGCTTTTCCGCCACCGCTGTTTTCACAGCCGTGGCGTACGAGCCCGTCCCTCCACTGCCTTTGGGCAGTTCCGTCCTCGAGATAAGGACGACCGGCATAGATGTCGGCGCGTCCTTATCTCCTCCCTTGTGGCCACCAGTCGTGGTAGACACAGCAGGGGCCTGGTGGCTCACCCCTGAGGTGCCGCGGTCATGGGATGACGACGCAGCCGGGCCCGCTTTACAACCCGAGTCTGCGCCGGCACTGAGGGATCCGACGCCCCCTGTGCAGTAAACGTTACGTCCATTAGTTGTACCGTCCATATTTGTTTAATAAATGTTTGCCGGGTCGATATATAAACTAGTTCCGTCCTTGTGACCCAAATGCTCTGTTCGCGTCAGCATCCTTGCAAGCAAGGACACTGACCCCGGAGGACACCACTTGGAGGTAGAGCAAAGGGAACCTTTTAGCCAGAAAGGCCCCCAACGTCGCCGAAGTCCCCCTTTTACAGATTTACAAGGTCACTACTGGTCGCAAACTCTAGAACCCCCCAGCCCGGGTCCCACAAGCCGATGTTCCGGCTTGTCTCTGGCATCCGCTCATTCTCTTTTCTGGGGGGGACTAAAACAGGACAAAATATCCAAAACAGTCCCCCCCCCAGATCGCGGAGAGGTAACCTCCGCGACCGGCTCTCTCTTTCTCTCTCTCTCACTCTACTTTCCTCCTCAAGCTCTACCATCACACCGTGGGCGACCTCCACCGATGTGATGGGAGACAGTCTACGGGAGACGGAGCTTGGACCCACCCACCGGCACAAAAAACCAACTAAAATCCCGGCCGGGCGTTACCCGGCCCTATGACTCTAAGCCGGTGGGCGTCCCACGGGTCCTCCTTGCAGAGGCCGGCAGGACTGCAAGTGCAGGGTCCGTGGCACCCTCGCCGACGGTGGCCATCCCGGCGGGAGCTGCCCCGAGCTGCTCCACCGCCATAGGTAAAGGCTCCGGCCAGAGCCCCGCACTAAAACATCTCCTCGGAGACAGAAACAAAGTGCGGGGGTGACCGGACGTGGCCGCTCCGTCTCTACCGTTCTCTCTTCAATTTATTGGCCTCATGGCGCAACTTGCCGCACATGAGGCCCTCCCTCTCAGTTTGCCCGTGGAAGAAAAGGCTTCCACGGGCCATTCGTTCCCCAGCTATCTGTTGGTCCCAGCGACCGAAGTCAAGTCTGGGACCCTCCCCCCTTGCGGATGCCAGGACTAATTCTTCCCCCCTTGCAAAGTGGCCTTTCTGCCACGCCTTCCGTGCGACCAGCAGCTTCCAAAACCTGCTAGGGATAGACATCAGCTCGGTCAGAGTTTTTCCTGGAGATAAGTCCGCCCCCGGACAAAGTCCAGGATTGGTCTCCAGGAGCCCAACGAGCCGTCGTCCTCCACCTAACCCAGACCTAACCCAGACCTAACCCAGACCTAACCCAGACCTAACCCAGACCTAACCCAGACCTAACCCAGACCTAGGAACGTTAGGAACGTTAGGAAAGTCCTCAGCGGGAGGGTGACCGGTGCCACCCCAAGGCGATAAGCTGGAGCAGCGTTGACTCCCGTGCCTACACAATACTCCCCGGCTCGGCCGCTGTTTGGACCTCACCGGCGGAGCAAGGATCGCATTACCCGCCCGGTTTTAACCTGGTGCTAGGGCCCCTGGCTTTATTCGGATCGGCCCGGGCCACTTGCCAAGGGTGCTCCCGCAGTACAGGGTGAGATTTCATTGACGGTGCAGCCATCCCTACCTCCCCCACTAGCTGTTGCCTCAGGAGAAGCGTGAAATTTACGTTGGGCTGCCCGGCTCGATCTCAGTTCCTCCTGCTCGACACTCCCCACCACCACTTGTACGTACGTTCGAGCATCGAAGAGGCAGCACATCCAAGCCGACGATGTGCCATTGATCGCCGATCAAGTAATACGCGTTCGAGCGCAGGTAAGGTAAGGCAGGCCTGACATCGATAAACCGAAGAGGCAGCACATCCAAGCCGACGATGTGCTATTGATCATTGATCAAATAACAACACGCGTTCGAGCGCCGCCACAAGGGCAGCACGCCGGCAAGGCAGGCCTGACATCGAAATACCGAAGAGGCAGCACATCCAAACCAACCAACGATGATGTATCATTGATCACCGATCAAGTAACACGCGTTCGAGCGCCGCAACAGGAGCAGCACGCCGGCAAGGCAGGCCTGACATCGATAAATGTGATGATAGCAAGTTCCGAACAGAAATGGGTATCCGATGCTTCCTTGGGATACATTGTATTCCTATCGTACATGCATGAGCTACCATGCCTACATTGAGAAATCTAATATTGAGCAGAATTAAGCAAAGTTGCTCCCCACCCACCCATCCTATTTGTTTAATTGAAATCTAACGTAATGTGAACAACAACAACACCAACAGCAATAAATAACAGCAGCGGCAAACATCAACAACACTTTAATAGATTGGAATAAATAAAAGTGTGGTAGTAGTAGTAGTAGTAGTAGTAGTAGTAGTAGTAGTAGTAGTAGTAGTAGTAATAATAGTAATAATAGTAGAAGTAGTAATAATAATAGTAGTAGTCGTAGTAATAGTAGTAGTAGTAGTAGTGTTAGTAATAGTAGTAGTAATAATAATATTAATAGTACTAATAGTAATAGTAATAGCAGTAGTATTAATAGTAGTGGTAGTAATAAAGTAATAACAAACAATGTGTTATGTTATGTTAATAGTAATAGTAGTAGTGGTAGTAATAGAAGTAATAATAGGATTAGACTTAATGATAGTAGCGATGATAATAGAAATAATAGGAATAGTATGATTAGCATTAACAGAGGGTGATGAGAGAGGACTATCCATATCGATAACAATAATAAATTGATTGGTTAATAATAATTAGTTATAGAGATAATGATGATTGTAAATAAATATATTAAAATTGGTTCTCGATATCAATAGTGATGGTGATGATAATAATTAGCTAGTTGGCTAGTTAGTTGATTAGTATTGATAGTATTAGCAATAGTGATAATAGTAGAATATGAAGAAGAAGAAGTTGGTTATCCATATCAGTATAGGTGATAATGACAATTTATTAGCTATTTAAGAGTAATAAAGATATTAGTAATGATAACAGTAGTGATCGTATTAATAGTAGATTATCATCATCACTGTTGCCACCACCATCGCTGACAGTACCAGCAACAACAGTAGTGACAACAAATATAAGAAGTAGGAATAGTAATAAGATATATTATAGCAAATTACCAGTTTCGATAGTGATGAGGATAACAATAATAATTAGCTTAGTCAATTAAATTTAGCAATAATAGTGATTAAAGAATATCATAAAGAGAGAGTAAATATTAATGTATATTATTATTGATCCCACAAGTGGCAACAAAACTAACAATTAAAGTAACGGTGAAATTATTGATAGTAATGTCATCCTCATTAGTAACCCAACTGATGTATAACTGAATAATAAGAGGAAGAAAAAGAATTTGTTGATATCCCACCATCATCACCATGTGAGATCAGTATGTTAAAAATAGTGTTAATATTATAATATGAGAAGAAGAGAAAATGTTATTATGAATAATAGTGTTTAGTAGTAGAATTAATATTGGATGTATAAGACAGCGCTATTTATTGTATAATAATAGTAAGAGAGAGACAGGGAAGATATAATGATGAGTTAAAAGTAGGCGAAAAGATAAAAATTTAGAAAAAAAGATAGTGGGTATAAGTAGGTAAATCAGAAAAAGAAGAGTGGATAAAGTAAGCTGTTAGTCGATAATTCGGTGCAGTAGGTAAGTCAATGGATAAAGATAAGTTATATTATTCCAATATGTCGGTCAGAGTAAGTCGGTAACTCGATAAGTCGGTAAGTCTGTGAATCGGTAGGCCAGTAAGTCGATAATACAGTGCAGTAGGTAAGTCAATGGAAAAAGATAAGTTAGATTATTCCAATATGTCGGTCAGAGTAAGTCGGTAACTCGATAAGTCGGTAAGTCTGTGAGTCGGTAGGCCAGTAAGTCGGTAAGACAGTGAGTCGATAAGACAGTAAGTCAGTGCGTCAGTGAGTCGGTAAGACAGTGAGTCGGTAAGACAGTGAATCGGTGCGTCAGTGAGTCGGTAATTTAGTAGGTAAAGAGAGAGTTGGTAAAAGAAGTTAGCATAGATAGAAGTTAGTGTGTGTGTATGTGCTACTGCTGCCTATCAATTGAGCAGTTTTCTGCTCCTTCGATCTTTCTAATTTTTTAATTTTAATTTTAACTATCTATTTGCAAACTCTATTCTGTTACCCTTCCACCCTTACCCTCGCCCCTCCTCCTCCCCTCCTCGCGGTTTCCTATTTAATATAACACCATACCTACATATTCTCGCGATGCAAGCATGACTGTTATTTGTTCATTTACCGAGATCAAACTAACTATGCTGCCTGCTGCTGTTGTTCTCTAAATACAATCCTGCCGCGTGACTCTAAATTTTGTCAAACGTTTCGAATATGACTCCCTTATCCGATTTGATAAGTGAGTCTAGCTGGATTCTAGAAGCTGGTACCTCCCACCCTTTTTGCCTACTCAAGGTCCCTGATGGAGAGCCCCATTCAACTTCATCGAAGTCTCCTTACAGGTGTGACATCGAATCCATAGCGGGTTGAACCAGCCGGCTGGGTCTCTCCCGCGGTTAGATCGGAAACCCCCTCCCTTCCAGCGAGGTCTGGTGAAAGGCTGGGTTATTCATTCTCTAAGATACACGCGTACCCGGCTTTTTAAGTTTCGAACTCTAAGGTGACTCTATTTTTGGAAGTGATCGGATTTACGCGAATCGGTTGGGCGAGCAGGTCACTCAGGGTGGTCCTCCCGGGAGGCTTCCTGAGACAGTTTGCTCGCAGGGATAAAGACTCCTGTTCACGAGGGCCGATGCAGGGAATCGAATCTCTATGCATTTTACATCTTGCCTGAGTTCCGATTGTCCTACATCCGCTCGTATCTCGATTCCAAAGGTCTCACTCCCGTTCACTCGCCCCGCGAGTGTAGAATCTAATTTCTTCCTCTTCCGTTCTCCATTGATTTGTCTCCCTTCCTCCAAGGGTTCGTACTCCTGGTGGGCAGGATTCGTTCGTCGGGATTTGTTCGTTCGTCCTTGAAAAAGGGAGAACGGAGCAGTGAGAGGGAGTGGAGGGGAGCAGTCATCGCTGCTTTCCTCAAGCCATGTCGGAGTTTCACTGATTCCGACACGAAACCGTGAATCAGCTACTTCTCTTCCTTTTTCGATGGCTCCCCTGGTACCCTGCTCATCGTCCGCTCCCTTGCGTTGTAAATTCCATCTGAAAATAAAAATCCCTCTCCTTCCTGTTACAACATGGCAGCAGGCAGGATTGGAGGTTCTTTTTTATGTTTTTGTTCGAACTTCTCATTCTCCTTACGGGGATGATAAGTTTCTGGAGAAAGTTCGCTTTATCTCTACAGAGATATTGCGGGTAACCTCAGACCTAGTGTTTCGGGTAAGCCCAGACCTAGTCAAAGTTACTTCGGGGTAGCTTAGACCTAGTATTTCGGGCAACCTAGACCTAGGTTTTCGGTCGTTCGATAGTTCGCTAATCGTCCCTTTCACCCCTGTCTCGGATCAACGTGCTAGCCAGACTTCCTGGTTTGTCCGAATCCTCGAGCGACAGGGGATTCGAGGGACTTTTGCGGGTTCTTTGTTGGTTCGCCTAAAGCGTGTTCTCCATGGATTCGTGGGCATCTCCCCAGCTGGTTCGGCTCGTTCGAGGAGTTGAAATCTTGGATTCCAACTTGTAGTTCGGGATTCTCGGTCCATCCCGGGCCGAGGGGTGAGTCGGAAGAGAAGGGAGTAGAGGGGAGCAGTCATCGCTGCTTACCAAAAGCCATATCGGAATTTCGCCGGTTCAGACACGAAACCTTAAACCGGTTACTCTTCTTCCTCGTTCGATGGCTCCTCCTCGTACCCTGTCCCTCGCCCACTCCGCTCGAAATGACAAGGATACTGCTCGCTGCTGTCTTTTTCTCTCTCTGCGTATCGCCTGATGCATGTTCATGGGGATTGTTTGTGGAACGGGAGAACGGGGGGATTCCATCCTTCCTTGGTCTCCTACAGCCGTTCCCCGTCCCACGCGTAGAGATCCGGTCCCTGCGGGTCGTTCGTACGACGGCAAAGTAAGTCCGCCTGTTCAATTTTCTCGTGTTCTTCAGCCATCCATTTTCCGCGATCCTGGATTCAGGGCGTTGCTATCGGCCCTAGGTGGAGGGTGAATGCGTAGGAGGGAGTAGAGGGAAGCAGTCATCGCTGCTCACCACGAGCCATGTCAGAATTTCCCCGGTTCAGACGCGAAGCCTTAAACCGACTACTCTTCCTCCTTCGTCGATGGCTTCGCCTCGTACCCTGCCCAACGATTTCCCTCCTGTGACGAGGATGATGACCTCGTTGATCGGGATCCCGGATCGATCCGAGTGAGGGGCGAGTCCTGCGAGAGGGAGTAGAGGGAAGCAGTCATCGCTGCTTACCGAAAGCCATATCGGAATTTCGCCGATTCAGACGCGAAGCCTTAAATCGGTTACTCTTCTTCCTCGTTCGATGGCTTCACCTCGTACCCTGCTCACCGCTCGTTCCCTCACGGTGATGACGATGCTTGTCTGCTCTCATCTCTTCCCCTACCTGCTTACTGCAGGCAGGATCGAAGATGCCTCTGGTACAGTCTTTCCCTACGGGTGAAAAGATTCAGATTTATTCGTGTCTCACCTGTGACGTGCCCATTGATATTGCTTATGGAGCGGGGAACGGGGGGATTCCATCCTTCCTTGGTCTCCTACTGCCGTTCCCCGTCCAACGCGTGGAGATCTGGTCTCTGCTGGTCGTTCGTGAAGTGGAGAAATTTTCTCCACCCTCTTCACCCGCTGCCGTCTATCCCTCGCAATCGTGAATTCAGGGTTGTTTCCCAGACAACCCTGTGTGGAGGGCGGATTCGTGAGAGGGAGTAGAGGGAAGCAGTCATCGCTGCTCGCCATGAGCCGTGTCAGAATTTCCCCGGTTCAGACGCGAAGCCTTAAACCGACTACTCTTCCTCCTTCGTCGATGGCTTCGCCTCGTACCCTGCCCTACGATCTCCCTCCTGTGGCGAGGATAATAACCTCGCTGGACGGGATCCTTGATCGAGCCCGAATGAAGGACGAGTCGGCGAAAGGGAGTAGAGGGAAGCAGTCATCGCTGCTTACCATAAGCCATATCGGAATTTCGCCGATTCAGACGCGAAGCCTTAAATCGGTTACTCTTCTTCCTCGTTCGATGGCCTCTCCTCGTACCCTGTTCACCGCTCGCTCCCTCGTAACGATGAAGTTCACGTCCGCTGCGTTCACCTTCCCTCACTGCGTGCTGCAGGCAAGGTCGGAGGTACCTAAAGTTCTGTTTCCCTTGCGGGAGAAAAGTCTTTTTTACGTAAGGTTCGCCTAGGGCGTGTCTTCGAGGAGTCTCCTACCGTCATCTACTCCTCGCGTTCTTTCGTTCGTCTTCTTTGGTTCTTTGCTCGTTACTACTCCCTCACCCTCCTGCGTGTTGCAGGATGGATCGGAGGTTCTGTTGGTTCGCTTTTATCCTCGTTCGAGGAAAAAGTCAGTCCGATGGGTCGTTCAGTCTCCTGAAAAGGGTCGACCGAGAATATAGAGAGAGAGAGAGAGGCAATGTCGCCGCTGCCTTCAGCCAGGTGAGATGGATTTCATCGGTCTTGATTCCGAATCATGATCCGACTACTTCCATCGCGTTAGTCGACAGCCCCTGTATCTCGATTCTCATCCCATTCCCGTTCCCCCCCCACAGGGCTGTGTTTGGATCGTTCGCTGTCTTCTCCATCACCTCCGCCTCGGATCGACGTGTTCGTCAGTTGCCTGATTCCCACGGATCCTCGAGCGGCTAGAGAAGATGGAAATTTTTTGCGGATTCTGCGTCGTTCGTCGAGAGTTCTTTGTCACGTAGAATCGTGGACATTGTCTTCCACGGTCTTGTAATGATTTCGAATCGATCTCGATTTCCTTCATTCCATCTTCCTCCAAGGGTTAACTTCTTCCAAGAGTTTGATTATTTTCTCCGGCGGTACTTCCTTGATCTCCTCCTCGGAGAGGAATTCTTTTCCCAGAAATCTCTTTCTTTTCCGCATTATAGCCGGACAATGACACAGTACGTGTTTCCCTGTTTCCGTGGTTTCTTCGCATGATACGCAATTCTCAACGACTTCTTTTCCTATTCTCTTCAAATGATTTCCCAAGGCTGCATGATTGGTCATGATTCCTATCATCTTGGAGAGATCTTTTCTCTCCATGTTGCTTATCGCTTTCCTCTGTTTGTAAGGAACTTCGTCTCCTAAGAGTTCCTTCGCATGCCCGCATCCAGCGGTGTCTGTCCATTTTCTCTTCCTCTCCGTTAGTCTCCAATCTTTTATTATCTGTTTCGCCGTTGCCTCTGAGACCGGTAACATTGGTTCCGGTCCTATCGGTGGCTCGTCCGAGCCCTTGTTCGCTAGTCCGTCCGCTAGCTCGTTCCCTTGTATCCCTTTGTGGCCTGGTACCCAAATCAGTGTGATCTTGTTTCCCAACGTCGCCAGTTCGTTGAGTGCTTTCCTGCAGTCTATCACCGTTCTTGACAGTGATGCTCCGTTGTTCAGTGCCAGCAGAGCCGCTTGACTGTCCGAGCATATCGTGATATTCTCCCTTCTTATCCTTTTCGACATCATGTGTTCGACGCAGTCTCTTATGGCCGTAACTTCCGCTTGGAATACCGTCGGTAGTTTCCCGAGTCTCAGGATTCCTGCTTCGTTTGGATTTTCTTCCCTGATCCAGGCTGCTCCTGTAAGATCATTCTTTCTCGAGCCGTCCGTATAGTAGACTCTGCTGTTCGAGTCGTATGGCTTCTTTCCCTCGTCCCAATCTTTCCTTGGTCCTATATGGACCGTGTACTTTCTTTCAAAGTCATACTCCATGACTGTTTTGTCGGCTGGCATGTGGAATATATCCACTATCTCTTTCGGGGCTTCCTTGTAGATTATATCTATATGTCTATTCAATCCTCTTCTGGTCTTTTTCTCTCCGCTCCAGAGATTCCAATAGTTGAGTCTATAGGCTGTTCTTAACGCCAATTCTTTGATTTTTACATCCAGAGGCGTGACATCGCACATCACTTCCAACGCTCTCGTCGGAGTAGTTTTGAACGCGCCGGTGATTCTTCTCAACGCCATTCCTTGGACACTGTCCAATCTCGTTCTGACGGTGGTCAGTGTCGTTGCTCTCCACCAGATTAGAGCTCCGAAAGTGATTCTAGGCACTATGATTGCCTCGTAAATCCATTTGCTTCTTACGGGGTCCAAACCCCATTTCGCTCCTACCATTCTGTACATCACGTTCAAGTTCTTCTTTGCTCTCTCGAGCTGTAATCTTATATGCGTTGACCATATCAATCTATCCGTGATATGTACCCCTAGATATTTAACCTTTCTCACAAAAGTTAAGGGTTCTTCCTTGTAAACCAAGTCATCTATGACTGGTCTTCGTTCGTTGGAAACGTAGCTCCTGGAGAACATCATCATCTCCATTTTGGCCGGATTTACCGATAATCCCGTTGCTTCGCACCATACTTCTAATACTTGTAGAGCCGTCCTCGCCTTGTCTTTGGCTTCTTCCAAGGTTTTTCCTTTCGCCAGGAAATTCACGTCGTCCGCGTACGCCGCTGCTTCCACTCCGCATTCCTGCAACGCTCCTATCAGTCCATCGACTGCGATGCACCATAGCAGTGGTGACAATATACCTCCTTGTGGGCAGCCTCTGTTAACCGCCGCTTTCAGCTCCGTCGTGCCCTTCTTAACCTGAAGAGTCCTGTTGCTCAGCATCTTTACTATCCATACTCTGATCTCGTCTTCTACCTCAAAGTCTCTCAGCGATTGCTCGATCAATTCCGTCGAGGTCATGTTGAAAGCCCCTTCGATATCGGCAAATCCTCCTATTGCTACACCTTTTTCATTAAAGGTATCCTCCACACTGCCCACTAGATCGTGCAGCGCCGTTTCTACGGATCTTCCTGCTCTGAAAGCGTGTTGTTTTGGATTCAGTGGTTTCCTTTTGAAGGTGACTTCCTTCAAATATCTGTCCACTAATCTTTCCGCTGTCTTCAATAGGAACGGTGTTAAGCTGATCGGTCTGTACGCCTTCGGCGTCGTATAATCTGGTTTCCCTGGTTTGGGTAGGAAGACGACTCTCGTCTCTCCCCATTTCGAAGGATAGCATCCCGTAGCGATGGATGCTCTTATGACCTTTACCACGAAATCTTCGATCCATGGTAGGGCCTTTTTCAGTAGTTGTGGGTATATTCCGTCCGTACCCGGTGCCTTATACGGATCGAAGGACATTATTGCCCATCTGACTCTTTGTCTACTCACAACTTTGTTGGCCAGTTCCCAATTCGGTCTCGTATTTTCCGTAATCGCTTGTATATTTTCTTGACTATCTTGTAATCTGCAACATCCGGGAAAGTGCTCCTTGAGTAGCATTTCTAATATCTCTTCGTCGTTGTCTGTAAATTCACCCGTCTTTTTCTTCAGGGCTCCTATACCTTTCTGTCCATCTTCGGATAACATTTTGTTCAATCTCGCCGTTTCCGGTAGCTTCTTCACGCTTTCGCAGTATTTTCTCCATGAGGTTCTCTTACTTTCGAAGATCATTCTTCTTAGCTTCCTATTGGCCTTGTTCACTTTGTCCCAAATTTCTCTTCCACCTCGTCTTCTCGCAAGTTTCTTCAAATGGGAGATTCTGTTACTCTCCTTCTCCAGTTTCCTATTCCACCAGGGCAATCTTATCGTGTTCTTGCTCTCCTTTTCTTCCGTAGCTTCTTCCCAAGCCTCGTTCAATAGACGATTCAATGCTTCGATCGCTTCGTCGATCTCCTCTTGATTGCCATATCTCCTTGGCAATGTGTCTCTCTTCATTTCTATCAATGTCTTGAATCTTCTCCAATCCGTCTTCCTCGGATCTCTTTTCCATATTCTTTCCGTTATATCTTCTTCGGTTATTTCCATCACGATGTACCTGTGGTCGGATTTTGAGTCTTCTTGACTTACATGCCAGTTCTTCAACATGCCTATCGTTCCTGGGGATCCTAATGTGACGTCCAGTACTTCTTCTCTTTGCATATTGCAGAAGGTGGGCTCGTTCCCTCTGTTTAGACAGGTTAGTTCAAGATCTTGCATCTCTTCCATTAGCATCTTTCCTCTTGCATTCGTCTCTGTGCTTCCCCATACGATGTTCTTCGCATTGGCATCCATTCCAATTAAAATTTCTTTCCCCTTGTCGTTGCTCCACTCGCATACCTCTCTTCCTTTCGTGCCGAGCACGGTATCTTTCCCGTCCCACTTTGAGTTGAACGATGCCACTATCAGTCTTCTATTTTCTCCGGACTCGCTTGATTTCCAGGATATCTCCGCCACCGTAGTGTGGTTGTCGTTGAACTGTGGTAGAAGAGTCACGTTGATTCCTCTTCTCGTTACGATACAAGTCCTCGAGTTCTTGTTTACCGCCGTACACCAAATACTCCCTGCGGCGTTCATGCCTCTTATACCTCCATACGCTATGTACGGTTCTTGAACTAGTGCGATATCGATGTCGCCTTTCTTCATGAATGTTGTTAGCATCGCCGCTGCGACCGGTGCATGGTGAAGGTTTATTTGCACAATCTTCATTTTATCTTCAATTTACTGTCGCGCTGTGCTAGAGATCTAAATAAAGTAAATCTTATTGGATTAAGATATTGATTGCACCATTCGTATAATGTATACCTTTTATGCTGCTGCACCCTGGAAATAATGGGGCGGTGCAATCAAGTTATTAAATTATATTATTCATTTCATCCATGTTATACGTAGATTAAGATATATTTAATATATATCGTCTGCCATCGATATTGGGGTGTATAGTGAATTTGTATCTAAACTTTATTTTATTTATTTTGTTTTATTTAAGACTGAGTTTACTGTACTTTATTATATTAGATCGTATCTGAATAGTAAACATTAATTCGTTAATTATTCTATCCATTTAATCAATATAGTGTTTCTATTTCAATTATTAACTATTAATCAAATACAATATGAATAAAGAATCTATGTATAACAGGATCACAGACATACATCCAGAAATAGAAGAGTATCCCCTATAGGATACTTCCCGTCTTATGTCACCTAAGATAGGTTCATAAAATATCGTGATTAATACATATATCCATATATGAATGTATGTGATATGTGACATAAAGCGGAATCGTATTTGATTAAACAATATACTTTATTTATATAGGTGTAAAGCATATAATGAATGTTTATGTGAGTTTGTTAGTACTCACCATATTTATAAATACATATTATTAATTCGGGTACATATTTCATAAATCAAATTTCACCTGTCATTAGCCACCACATTTTTAGACATTAAATAAATTTCAGATATTAATTTCCATCTATGGATTCAGTTTTAATGTATAGAAAATATTTAAATACGTTTAAAAGCATAGATATATTCAGCTAAGGATTTTGATTTTATTTTTTACGTGGCTAAATTATAATGGATGCCAATTCACAATTTATAACTTGTTATAATAAATGCATTATTCGGAAATTGTATATCCTATTATAAATATAGAGAACATTTAACTATATAACGACCGTATCATATTTGTTACAAATTTAGATTATTTATCTATACGAGCATCCACTCGTTTGTAAGATATCAAAACAAAAAGGACAAGAGAAGGAAAAATTGTATATCTACAATTAATCTATAATCTATATTCACATATATCCGTCAGATACAACATTGTAATTTTTAGAAAAGATTTTTTATACATAGTTCAAACAATTTGCATGCAGTAATTTAATGTTATCAGTTTGAGTTCTAGTATTAAAATTAATTAAATAGTTTGTTCTGGTTGTGGTTAAAGGTTTAAGTAAATATCATTGATCAAGGGGAAGTCCACATTGTTAATATCTTTAATGTAATCAAGTATTTAAAGCATTAGGAAAGCAAGTATAAATTAACTTCTATATTTATTAACTCTATTATATGTATTAGTATGTTAATCTCCTATTATATAGATATATCTTCATAGACTTTTATAAAATTTATAAATTGTTTACTAATACTTTAGTATATTTATTCGACTTTATCAAAATTTGAAGTAATTTAAGCAATCAAGTGAAAGAACAAATCAAATAACATATCCTACGATCAATGACTAATTATTGGCATTATTGATATTGAGTATATATTGAAATATGTCAAGGACCTACCTTTATATTCCTGTAAAATTATTACATAAAAATATAAATACAGCCAGATCTTTATTCAAATGGATTATCTCATCTCTATCTGTTTTATAGATCGCATGATATATCATTCATCCGATCCTTCACTAGCTACTCAAAAGCATGTTTCATGATTCAAATTTATTAAATATTGAATTAGAGTTAGTCAATGACTTAGTTTTATTATCCAAAAGTTATTTGAAAGTTTATCTTATGTTTATTAAGGAAGAAAAATTTATATAAACGTATCAATTAAAATTATTTAGATTAATTTATAGTTATAAATATTCTTTCAGTATAAGATTTTCCTTTGATTAAATTACCATAGTTATATGTAAGAAAATAGATAGTAATGTAATTTTAATAAAGCGGGTTCATGTTTCCTGTCAAAAATATATACATATATGATAAGACTTTTACAACAGTACAATTTTTATGTGAATTTACTCAAATTGAAAGCATAAATTACCGCGCTTTATTTGGAATACAGAATATACATTATTGATCCATACATGGCTCATAAATTAAATTTTTAACTGTCTTAAATTGAATCACTTAATATATCCCATAATCAACAGATAGATATCATTATTATTGACATTAATCATGCACAGATAAATATAAAAGGAAACATTGAGATAAATTGAGGACCTACCTTAACATATCTGTAAATATTATTACATATATAGATATAAACGTATCAAATATTACAATTCAGTTACATATTTCATCTTCGTTTGTTATTTTATAATATTCACATGTGTTATTCGTTATTATTTATTATAGGTTTATCATTTATTTAAATTAATATATTGTTTATAATTTAATACTATTCATTTTGAGAACTTCTTTCTTAATAGCAATTTATTATTCAATCATCAAATTTAAATATGTAAAACAATTTATTCTACATTTGAAGTTATTTACTTATTTAATTATTTAATTATCATTTATCATTTGTTAAAAGAGAGTAACCCGAGTGATATAGTGATTAGATTTGATTAAATTATTTTAGGAAAGTGAAGAGAATTTCAATATAATTCCCCTACTTCAATTATAATATTATAACCATATGTAAAGAAGAGACGGGTAAACTTCCTTACAATGGTATATCGTAGATAATGGTATCCGCTTCTATTTCAGTTATTAATAGAATGAAACTACAGATTAAGATATATAGGTAGAGCAGATCATAGGGTTTTGTCTAAATTAATATTGTAAATTCTTATGTAAACTATTAATTTACTTGATTTGTATTAGATAAATTATAGGGCAGGTAATAGTTGGAATTCCAGGATTTGTCTATTTATCGTATATTAAAATCTATATATGGGAATACAGGGGGATTTTGTGCAGGAAGACCCCAAGCTCAATTCGATCCCGATACAGATTCCCATGTGTGACTCGCGAATATCAATCTCCTGTTCAATACCGACCCCTTCATGTCCTCATCTGTTCTCTTTATATACTAAGAGGTTGTTGAAACAGGTGGAGAACTAACGTTTAAAATTTTTGTTTCATAAAGGTGGGTTATATCATCAATTCTTGTATATGTTATTCATTTTTGGTTATATATATTAAGCCAGAATAAAGTCTAGTCGGTCCCCGCGTAAAAATGTAGCATGTGATTTATTTATATTTATATGCAATGTAAAAATAACAAGGCAACAGCCATTCTTAAAATAGGGAAAAAAATTTAAAAAAATGGTCAAAAGTTCGCTCAGATATCCAGTCTCAGATGAAGTTTAGCATTAGTTGAGAGTTCCCCAATATTATCAATTCATTAATCCATATGAATCAAGTCTCGTATCAATTCAAATTATCTTTTAGTATTTGTAATTAAATATTTATCTATAAGGACTCTTTTAGCTACTACTAATTATATTGAGTACATATGTAATTTCCTTTTTTATATTTAGAATTTTGACAGATTTTAAAAGACTTTCTTTTACACTTTAGGTTTTTTTTTTTTTTTATAAAATTTTAATTTCAGACTTTAAGATTTTTAGATTCTTTAATGATCATATATATGATTTCATTTTACCTCATGAATTTAACAAATTTCTTAGTGACTTTTTAAGATTTCAAATTTCAAGTTTTAATTTTAGATTATTTTTGATTTTAGGATTAAACCCATTTTGTATTTTATTTAATATTCTATAAATAAGTTGTATATGTATATCAATTACGTTTGTCGTGTTGTAATGTATTTGAATGTTGTAATGTACTGTAAATTATTTATATGCATATTAGTGTCAATATTAGTGTTAATGTCAGTGTGCTAATGTGTATATAATTAGTTTTTAGTAGGGGCCTCAGATTTTTATCTTCGAGAAAATGTAATCTCGTTTATAGATTTGATTTCTTCATCGGCTCCCTAATATGTAATGTGTGGATATGTAGGTACTGATTCTATTGTGTAATTGTTATTTGTTAATTGCAGGTATGATGTGTATGACTGTTCGTGTGAATGGATGTGTAATTGAGCATGTTAAATTATTTGTACAGTGAAATCCTAAGCTTTATAACTCCCCCCACCGTCAGAGTGTTCCCTTTACTTCTAATTCTTTGAATAACTTTAGCCGGTATTTTATAATAAAAACGCCTACTTCTCCCATCCGCGTGACCCTTTCTTATCAATTCCCATTCCCCGGTACTCCATCCCTCAACCTCCATCTCAATCAACCCTTTTAATACATCACTCTCCATTTTGTGTGTTGAACACCAAACTACGATTTCTTTTTTCTTTTCAGTTTCTCCCTCTACCCCTATTCTTATTTTCCTCCCTCTAATCATGACTCCCCTTGAAATTACCTCCCTTATCATATCTATTGTTATTTTACTTTTACTCGTTAACTTGACCGTACCGTTTTTAAAATTAATTTTGTCTATCTTAGCCGGCTTTTTTATCTCTAAGGAGCGTTTCATAATTTCATAGATGATGTCATCTACATCATCCTTTTTGAGGACTGACTCAGGATGGTCCTCCATCGTAATTATTATGGTGGTTGACTGTTCGACTGATGGTCCAGGTTCTTGACCTAGTTGTAATAGACACAGGTCATCTTCACTATCCAAAATTGCTTGACTGTCAGCCATTTTTATTTTTTATTTATTAGGATGGAGATGATCAGAATATCCAAAAGTCTGAAAGAATTTTTGAGGATTTGAATCACATACAAGACTTGATTCAAGTAGGCTACTAAGATTTTCATTTTATTATTTATATAAATCACTTCTAGTATTAAAATTTTTAAGCTATTTCCAATAGATGAGCGAACTGTGGGGTAGTATTTAATTGGATATTAGTTGTACCTACATTTATATCCCCTTCAGCTATTTATTTAATTGTCTATTGCGTATTTATTATTCACACATTGAATACATATGATTAATAATCGATTCAAATCTAGTTTAAATAACAATTCATATTTATTGGAAGAAAAGGGAGGACATAATTTTTATAATGAAGACATGAAAAGAAAGGAAAAGACAATAAACAATAACAGTACTACAGAACGGGTTCGGTTTCCCCTGTTAAGAACCTCATCAACTCATAGATTCTGATTATGGAAATTTATTAGAAAGATTATTCCTTAGCCCGTTTCCAATACAACATTTCATGATCGGGTGCAGATGTCAAAGTTTATGTGTTTCTCCCATAACTGAATCATACGACTAATTATAAGGGAAACAATGGATTGGTATCCTCCCTTATCATGAAATCAACCGATTAGAGGGGAAGCTCTAATTCTCGTCCTCCAATTCTTAGCAGGTCCAGAGATTATATTTGCATTTACAGGGGAGGGAAAGCGTATACATAACAGTAATGGTAGGCAAGGGTAATGCGCAGGGACCGACCAGACACCCCTTACTGGGCTCATAACTACTCATGTATCTCCTACTTGATTATCAATGAAATTATTATAATTTAAGAATTCTTCCCATAAAAACAAGCAAGGGAGCCAGGGCTCCCTTCCATCGCCCATTCCCTTAATCCCGGAGAGGACTCTATCTCCCTTCCCCCCCCCCCCCAGGCTTGTGACAGGAAGTCAATAGTTCAATCTGTTTATATTAATATATAGATTAACATTACATCAAAGAGGACAAATATTGACAATGTTACTACATATAAGGAAGGAGGGAAATGACACACATATATATAACGAGTACAACGGAAGAGGGTAGATTTCATTGACATACTAAGCAGGAATGTAAGTATCGTGATTAAAACAATTCCCATAAACATAAATACTTGAGATAAAATATTATCAGCACATTCAATAAACCCTATTGTGGATTTCATTATGATTATAAGGAAACTTATAATGCATGAGAGAAATAACCATTCAGTCAATGGTTCTATTACATTTCCATAAAAACAATTGAATATCTTGAACATATTTGTTTGTTTTGTAAACCTGCAGCAAAGCGATCGTTAGCAGAGAGAGTTAGAGAAATAGATTCTTCCCTCATAATCTCTCCCTTAACTGAAGAGAATCCCAAACCCCTCTTCCCCACCCAGCCATGCGAAGGGAAGTTAATAATTTTTTTTTTTTTTTTATTCCAGGTTTTAGCGTATCAGAAGAAAGCAGCATCAATAACATTCCTATATATATATATAGAGGGGAAAGGATATACATCTATTTTGACAAATACATAGGGGAAGGACGATTTTAACAATATATCAATTAAAGGAACCAAAGAAAGCAAGAAAATGACAAAGATAGAGCGTCCCTTAGAATATTCGTATTTGGGATAAGTATGTAAATCAGGTATTATCAAGGCATTCATTACAATCCGTTATAGATTCCTTGCGAGTGTAAGGAAGTCTTTCAATATTCTGTGAAGAATAGTCATTCAACATATAAACAATTAAGTTCCCTGTTAACTATTAGAGGGTCTAGAACACGTATATTCTTTTTACAAACCTGCAGCAAAGCGATCACTAGTAGAGAGAGGGAAAGAGGAAGGATCCTACCTCACCATTTATCCCCTTAATTGAAGGGGGATTCATTCTTACTTATTCCCAACCACGAACATGCCACGGAAAGGTCAATATTTTATTCATTTATGTTGATAAAACATCAAGAGAGGTTAAATCCAAACAGCATTTATTTATACATAAAAGGGAGAGGGGGGACTCACACATGTGTAATTGGTATATGAAGGAGGGACAATTTCTTTGATATAACAAATTCGGGAGTAGATTATAGAGATATGATTTCTTTTTCAGGGACTTTTTATAATTAGAATATGTTAGTAAAGCAAATGATGTCTAAGCGCCCATTACGATGTTATGGGACTCTTAGTGTATGTGAAAAAGTCTATTAATACATTGAATAAACAAGTATTCAACACATAATTTAAATATTTTGTAAGATTCTTGAAGAATTTTTTAAAGTATAAACATTTTATTAACCTGTAGCAAAATGTTCACTAGTAAGGAGAGCTAGAGGGATAGATTCTCCATTTACAAATTCTCCCTTAAACAAAACAGAGTCCTGATCCCCTCCACCCCATTCAGATATGTGATAGGGAGTTCAATAATTTTTATTAATCTAAATTTTAGCATGTCCAAGTAGAAAAAGCAACGACAATATTCTTTACGTACGATGAGAGGAAGGATACACATATATATGGCGAATACATAGGGAGGGATGATTTAAGCAGTATAACAATTATAGGGAAACAAAGAGGAACAAGAAAGTGACATAGATAGAGTGTCCCTTAGAACATTTGTATTTGGGATAAATATACAGGCAGGTATCATCGAGGTATTTATTATGATTTGCTATAAATTCTTTGTGAGTGTAAGGAAGTCTTTTAATATACTGAGAAAACAGTCGTTCAATATATAATCAATTAAGTTCTCTGCAAATTGTTAGGAAATCTAGAACATGTGCATTCTTTTACAAACCTACAGCCGAACGAACATTAGCGGAGGGATCTTTGTTATTAATTGATTTAAAAGGCAATTTCACTTCCTTATCTATTCTACTTTTGGATAGCTAACAAGTTCGGTTTTCAAGACCTATATTTCATATAAATTAATGGCTCGTCAAGTAATAATTCACAGAGAGAAGTTCAATTACATGATTCAACTTGTGCAAATGGGGAAGAACATATTTATATATAATGAGGACGTGGACGGGACAATAACAATGATAGATTATTGAATAAAGGAAGGGACTTATACTTCCCAGCCATAATTATAGTTATTCATATATTGGACATCAGTTGGCCATGTATATAAACTAAATGATACTTGATTTCATATCATAAGGAATGCTAAGATACTTTTTACAAAAATGGAAGAATTAATAATCAGAAATACACTTATATAGACAGTACTAATTGTAGGCGGAAAACACGCACCATATATATCTCTCCTAAAAATTCCAGCATCATGTAGTTATAAGTAAAGATGAACATAGTAACAACATATACATTATAACATATTATTGATTTCTTATGATTGTAAAGAAGTCTACTAATACATTGGAGGGATAACCCTCCAATCCACAATTCCATTATACTTTGTAAAATCAGTTGAAGATTTAACACTTCTATTCATTTACAAGCCTGCAGCAAAGAGATCGTTAGCAGAGAGAGTGAAAGGAAAAGGGCCCCACTTCACCATTCATCCTTTTAATTAAAGGGAATTCATTCTTTCCTACTCCCATCCACGAACATGCCACGGAAATGTCAATAATTTTATTCATTTATATTGATAGTGCATCAAGAGAAGACAAATTCAAGCAACATTCATTTATATATAAAGGGGAAAGGAGAGACTCATGCATGTGTAATTAATACATAAAGGAGGGACAATTTCCTTGGTATAATAAATTCGGAGGTAGATTATAGAAATATGATTTCTTTTGGGGACATTTATAATTTAGAATATGTCAGCAAGGCAACAGTGTCGAAACGCCCATTACAATGATATGGGTCACTGATGTGCGTGAGGACGTTTATTAATATGTTGAATAAACAAATATTCAGTACTTGAATTAAAAATTTTGTAAGATACATGAGGAAGAATTTCTTTTTTTAAAAATCTTTTTATAAACCTGAGGCAAAACGATCACTAGCAGAGAGAGCTAAAGGAATAGATTCTCCCTTCACAATTCCCCTTTAAACAAGGGAGAATCCTAGTCCCCCCTTACCCAACCAGACATACAATAGAAAGATCAATAATTATTAAATTATATTTTAGTACAACCAAATAGAATAGACAGCAACAGCATTCCTTTATACATATAAAGAGAGGAAGGATACACACATATATGACGAATATATAAGGGAGGGATGATTTAAACATCATAACAATTATAGGGAATAAAGAGAAATAAGAAAGTGACATAGATAGAGTGTCCCTTAAAACATTTGTATTTATAATACATATGCAAGGCAGATATCATCAAGGTATTCATTAAGATTTACGAATGTAAGGAAGTCTTTTAATATTCTGAAAAAGCAGGCATTCAATATATAATCAATTAGGTTCTCTGCATATTATTAGGGGATCTATGACACGTGTATTCTTTTACAAACCTACAGTCAAACAAACATTAGTGGAGAGATCTTTGTTGTTAAATGATTTAGAAAGTAATTTTCATTTCCTTATCCATTCTGTTTTGGATAATTAACAAGTTCGGTTTCCAAGACCTATATTTCATATAAATTAATGACTTAATGACTCGTCAGCTAGTAATTTACAGAGAAAAATTCCAATTATAATTCAACTTGAGTAGATGAGAGAGAACATATTTGTGAATACTGAGGACATTAACAGGACACAAACAATGATGAATTATTGGTTTAAGAAAGGGATCTTATGCTTCCCAACCACAATTACAGCTTTTCATATATTGATCATCGGTTGGCCATAATTAAGAAGATACTGGAATTCATATCACAGAGAATGCCAAGATACTTTTTACAAGAATGGATGGATTAAAGATACATCTATATAAAACAATACTAACTGTAAATGGAAAACATGCATCGTATATATCTCCTCTAAAAGTTCCAGCATCATGTAACCATAAGTAGAGATAAACATAGTAACAACACATACATTATGCCATACTGTTGATTCCCCTACGACTGTAGGAAATCCACTAATACATTGGAGGATAACCATCCAAACTACAATTCATCATGCTTTATAGAGTCAATTGAGGATCTTAACACGTTTATTCGTTTACAAACCTGCAGCAAAGAGATCACTAGCAGAGAGAGTGAGAGAAAAGGGCACTACCTCACCATTCATTCCCTTAAATGAAGGGGAATGCCACAAAAAGGTTAATAGCTTTATTCAATTATGTTGATAATGCATCAAGAAAGGGCAAATTCAAACAACATTTATTTATACATGAAAGGGAGAGAAGAGACTCATACATGCGTAATTTATACATGAAGGAGGGACAGTTTTCTTTGATATAGCATATTCGGAAATAGATTATGGAAATATGATTATTATGAGTATAAGCCTTTCTATAAACCTGCAGCAAAGCGTTCACTAATAGAGAGAGCTAAAGGAATAAATTTTCCCTTCACAATTTCATCTTTAAACAAAGGAGAATCCTATTCCCCCCTCTCCCAACCAGGCATGCAAATAGAGAGATTAGTAATTTATTATACCAAATTTTAGCACATCCAAATAGAATATATAGCAACAGCATTTCTTTACACATATAAAGAGAGGAAGGATATACACATATATGACGAATACATGAGGGAGGGGCAATTTTAACAATATATCAATTATAGGGAACAGCAAAAGAAACAGGAAATGACATTGATAAAGTAATTCTTAGAACATTTGTATTTTAGGATAAGTATGCAAAACAAATATTATAAAGGTAATTATTATAGTTTATTACAGATTCTTTGTGAGTGTAAGGGGGTCTTTTAGTATATTATGAGGGTAGGCGTTCAGCATATTACCAATTAAGATCTCTATAAATTATTAGGGGATCTAGAACATATGTATTCTTTATAAGACCTACAGCCAAATGATCCTTAATGAGGGGATCTGAATTTCAAATTGACTAGTTATTAAGAGTATTTCATCTCCTCCTTTCCTCTCTATCTCTGGATTATTAACAAATCTTAGTTTTAGGCCTTATCACATACAAATTAATTTTTACAAGTAACGATCACTCCAAAGAATCTAAGTTGTACATTTATTTTTTAAAATAGAAGGGGGAGAACTTATGTAATTATATTGGGAACATGGAGGGGATGATGGATAGTGATGATATATCATAAGTGAAGTAAATCTTATACTTCCTAGCCATAATTATAGCTACTCATGTGTTGGTCATCATTTAGAGCATGTAAAAACTAATAGATAGGACTGGAACTTGTATTACATGAGATATTGTTAATTTTTCAAAGTAAGGGAGCTAAAGATGTATTAGTCTAAGACATATTAAACATACATTTAGCAACACTATTCTATATAGTGTTATAGAGTGAGTAAAGAAATAAAGCATACGTCCCTCTTTATACACTCCAATACCATGCAATCGCTGGTGCAAGCCAGAGAATCAAAACCTCTCTTCTTCATGATCCTCTAAAGAAGAAGAAGCCCCGATTTCTTCGTTCTTAGTCAAGTTATAATAGTGAAATCGGGAGATTCCTCCATTTCCAATATATAGATCCTTAAGGAAGAAATCCCTTCAATTGACTCAATATTTACACTTAGCATTATAAGAAATTGTATTAAAGTTTTTGAAGAAAGAGATCCTGAAACTATGTTGAAGCACGTGCTTCCCAAAGACATCTATTCACCATTCGTTTGCAAATTTAAAACTATGAGCCCTAAATTCCCTATATAATTCGCATGCATTGTGATGAGGGGAGAGGAGTGTGATTAAAGGGATGGTCGAGACAAGATAAATTAGTAGTAATGAGATGACTAAGCGTTGATAGAGGAGCAATAAGGGAGTGAGGAGTGTTTGGTTATTACATGCCTTCATCCCATTTCTCCTATTAATATGCTTATTTATATTGATGAATAGTTTGAGAGGGTTTATCCAACTTTAGGTAATATTATTGCTTAGGAAGAGATAATTTCTGTATACAAAGGATATATTAGTTAAACTAGAAGTTAGTCAAATTTGTAAATTTAACTTAATTTATAAATGCAAATCTTGCTGTTAGGTTTTCAGCTCTTATTAGAAAGAAGTGTGGATTCTATTATATCAAGTCATTTAATCGCAGTATAAGGATCTTGATACCGATATCATCTTAAGTTATGTCTATTTATTTCCCTCCTCGTAATGAGATAACAAAAAGAAAAAGTTCCTTCTTGCTACAGATAGGGATAATAGAATTGAATTCCATAAAAAAGTTCAAAGTCAGATTATACTTATATTATTGAATCTAATTTAACTTTCATAATTAGAACTTATTTAGAACATAATAACGGTTATTATTTATATTTATAAAACATGAATAGGCAGTGATGCGAAAAGAAAAAAATAATAAAGATAATTGTGTATAGTATATTACAGAAAGTAAAACCAGTAAGGGATATTATTATTGCATATATTAACGAGAAGCCTTTGTTTACTAATTTTTCTTTCTTATATACGACCAAGTATATCTTGTAGGAAAGTAAATATAATTTATAAGATGTTATAAAGGAGAGCATGATATTTCAAAACCAATAGTGCAAGTCATATCCTACAATTTCCATCTCAAATGAATTTATTGAATGTTTTTTTTTTTTTTTTTTTTAAAACTAGATAAGAACATCTATGTACACTATTAATTTGACAAAGAGGTATTTAACCATGTATAGATATGATCATAGATTCTTTCATTCACAAATACTTATTGGATAGAAAATAACAATTTTATCAACAATTATAGGTGAAGTTCACTCATCCTATAATTGTCGGAAATGTAAAGTCCCATTTATCCGATTGTCTCCCCTGATTCATTGATATTATTTATCAATAAAAAAATTTTTAATATATTATTCTGAATCTATTTAGTTTGAACAGACTAATGTCGATAAAATATTTGTAGGTTATGGTTATAAATTCTTTTGTGAAAGAATCTCTATCGCGTATGTTTTTATTAAGTCATATCAATTATTCATCAATCTTGTAAATTATGATTAAATGCATCTACTATATTTGTTGGGATCTATACAGTTTGAATTTTTATCAATGAATCACAAGGGTACCAACCATAGAGAATAGTTCCCATAGGGATAACTAGTGCAAGATTTCATCTCCCCTAAATGTTTAATGCAATAATAAATCCCCGAGAATTAATTATTTATCGTTATTTCAGGAGATTCCTACGATTCAATGGGATTTATGAATAAACATTGTAACCCTTAATGGTATATTTAAGGAATTCATTCGGATCTATGTAAGCCGTCAAGACGCTCCTGACAGTTCCAGGTATTATAATAATTTTGATTAACGTCGGTATAAATAAGTCAACATGTCATTAAAAAGCCAATATCATGTTATTTCTTGTTAAAATTAATATGGCTATCATTCCTAGTTGATCGATCATCCAACCCGAAGGGATATAGAATTCATATATAGATACGATTTGAGGTTATCTCAACTCGTCCATTCTCCATATGAATCTCAAGTGTATTATATTTGAAGTAAGTATGAAAAAGGTATCCGCTCCCCCTGTTAATCCTAAGAATCCATAGTAAGAAGGAAAATTAAAAGAAAGTGTTTGTTATTTGTTTAAATTCATAATTTCAGTGTATCTATTCTATTAATTGATATTACTTGGGTTCTTATATACCAAATCTTCCAACTATTGTAATTTGTTTAAGGAAAGCAAAGGTTTTGTTTTCTATAGCTGTGGAATTTAAGTAAAGATTATATTATGAATAAGATAAAAATAATAAAGATTCGAAATTTCAGATATCTAAGTCTTGAATCCTTTGGATAAAATAAATCATCGTCCGGATGTGTGACTAGATTTTCAAAAATGATAAGTATCTAAATTGAAATATTGTTATGTTATAAATTAACTGATTTAATATTTCTAGTAAAAAGATGAAGGGAATATGAAGAATTGCTACTACATTTTGTCCGATATATACAAGAGATTGTTTTAACTATATTGAAGCGAAACAGATTTTATACTAATATGTAATTCTTTCAGATTCGGCATGGGGAGCAGTTCTCTCATTACATAGATTGCTACGTCTAAAAAGCCTCACAATTCCCGCCCTACCTATTTATTGTCCAGATTCCGGTAAGAAACAAATAAAAGTAATTATGATCCATATATAGACAAACTTTACGAATTAAACTAATTAATCTCTCCAAGTATAGATATACCAATCATCGAATTGATAGCGACCAACTGAAAGATGCAATGATTC
Source organism: Cerceris rybyensis (assembly GCA_910591515.1). Classification (NCBI taxonomy): domain Eukaryota; kingdom Metazoa; phylum Arthropoda; class Insecta; order Hymenoptera; family Crabronidae; genus Cerceris; species Cerceris rybyensis. Next base: position 93,180 of record CAJUXP010000055.1, read on the forward strand.
CTAATATTCAAAGAAAGCAGGGATCGATTCACAAGGGTGTTCTGAGCGTATCAAGATTCGATCAACAGTCTCCCGATCACGAATTGTTAATTCCTTAAACAACCTTACGCACATTACGGTGAGTTAGAAAAGTAACATGGATGAGAGGAAAATACATTGAGTGAGGGAAGAAGAAGAATGTGTGATGAATTATAGTCAGTGAAAGGATACAAATGATAAAAGAGAAACAATGAATAGTAAAAGCCTTTCCTTTCCTTTTTCTCTTCTCTTTTATTAATTCTAAAATTATAACTTGTTCCTAACTGATCAAAGTTTTCTTATTTTTAAAAGGAAATCCTTCCAGCAATACTTAAAGAAGGAGGAGTCGTATGTGTAAAAGAAATAATAGATATATAGTAATTCTAAATTATATGTACAGATTTTATCATTGTATTCACTTCAATAATAGAGAGAGATATAAATATAGATTAGTTCATTGTTAATCTTGACCCAAAAAGAAATCTTATTGTAATGAATTAACCTGATCATGATTTATCTATTATGTAGGATAACAAAAGTAAGATAAAGGAGAGAAAAGTTATAATATGAGATGGCTATAAGAAAGAAGTATGGATTTTGATTTCAAAGAGGAGCCTTTATTTAAAACAATATTGAGGTAATTAAGGTTTAATTATATGTTAGCATGGTTAAATCTTGTCAATTTTTGTGACCAGTAAAAGAAAATAAAAATTTTTTCTTTTTTTTTACCAGTAGAAGGCTGCTCTTTGAAAGAAAAAGGGGAAGAAAATTATATATATCTCTGAATAGAAGGAATATGTGTATGTAATGTTTTATATATAATGCAGCTTATCTTTTTATTTATATATGAGTGTTTTGTTAGAAAGATGACTTGATTTAAGAAAGAGACTCGTAGATAAATTTATTCAAATTATTGCAAATATGTAAATTTCATATAATTTCATGTAAATGCCTGTATTCATACGTGAAGGTATAGTAATTCCATAAGTGAAGAAAATTTTAAAACAAGGAGTAACTGATTATTTTGATTGATACACTATTGAATTATAGTAAATTTATAATTTATAGGATAAATGAAGCTCCACCTGATCCATTACCCTCAGGTATGATTAAAAAGGCCTGGTATCGAGTCAGATTCGCCACCAAGTCATTTCTCAAGGAACAGTTGATATTTTTATCTACATAAGAAGTAAGTAGGGGCTTAGAGTAAGGAGTAGAGGGAAAAAGAATTACTGAATGTAATTAGGAAGAGACAGAAAGCCTATATTTCTGAACTTTATCAAAGTCTATTTTTATTAATTTCACCTCTACTTTTAGGACATTCGGTATCTCTATGATTCTGTCAGGGTTTTAATATCCAATTCTATTTGAAGAGAAGAGAAAATTCTAACACGAGTATATAAATATATTCTTTGTATAAACAGATTGTTGGAGAATAATAAATGGATATATTCGTTACAGGCAAATTATAAATGGGTTGGAGGAGAACAAGATAACGTCATGTAACGATTATGTGTAAAGGAGAGAAAACTATAAAAACGCAAATAAATATTGAATTTGGAAAATACTAAATTACAATGCTTACAGAAAGAGACAACAAAGAAAGTATATAATTAAACCTAAGGCAATAGAAAGAAAGAGAAATATAAGTAATTGTACATAATTTACTACAAAATTGAAATTCGATAAGGAGAAAAAAAAAAAGGGGAAATTGGTATTGGTTGGTGACAGAATGGGGGGGGGGGAGGCCAATCGCCGTAGGCGTGAGGCCCGGTCTAATTTAGGGCTTTAATTATGAATAACTAATAAAAAATTTGCGACTATAACGATACACGTTCGACCCGATCGATAATATCATAAGTACGTATCAGCCGCTACGCTCTTACAAATAAAGATATAAAATCATAATACAAGATTTGAAGGGAGAGATTTTAAAATCCTATTCAGCACGGAGGGGTCGGTATATATATTCTGAGTCAAAATTTTTGAATATAGAATAGAGATAGCATCACTATAATTGATCTACATGGGTTTCGTACTTCACTTAATTTCGTCGGACATGTAGATCCCTACCTGTTCATTTTGAACTCCTGATTCATTGATAATATTATTTAAATTATACATTCAAAACTGATTGACTACTGTTTTGACCGGATTCTTTTACAATAATTATTGCAGGCTAGGTTATTAAGATATCTATTGACGATGAGAGGTTTGTAGATTAAACGTTTTATGCGCGTCAAGAGAATCAATTTACATTTTACAAGTTAGTTCATGTCTTCAATTTTTGATTACCCTTCGTTCGTTAAAAGTTCTATCTATAAACAATTGATAATAAGAAATAAGTTTAGATTATTTAGATTTATTGTAGGACAATAATAATTTTATTTCTGACTATTATCGTAAAGATTTAGATAATTTAATCGCATCGATCGTATTATATTATTTCGAATGTAATTCTTATTCTTACCATTAATTAATTATTTGGAACCAAGTGTGAATTTTAAAAGCATTTATTTATCAATGAATCATAAGAGTACCAACCGTATGCAAAAAATTCTCCATAAATAAATTTCTATGATATCATCTCTATTCTCTAAATTAAATGAGGATAATATTTCCGATTTACTTAACTATTTGTTAACTAGTAGAATTTTTCAAACATTCATTCAGATAAAACATTGAAATTTCAGATTTTTAAGCAAATCTTCGAGGAGACCATCTGGCCTTTACGAATCGCAACAATACCCTTAACAGCTCTAAGTATATATCGAGTTACAGCTCTTGAAATAATTTATGTGAGGACCGGCGAGTGAGACACTCATCAACAAATAGATAAGTGGATTCTTCTAAGGGTTTTTGGTACGTTGACATTTGTTTAAATTTGTTTAGGTGACTCGTTTCAAATAGATTTATGAATACAATCATTTATTTGTTGCAAAAGAGATTATCCGACCACGGTGCAACATAGTAGCGATGGAAATTGTGACATTTAGGTTACAAATTTAGTTGTTGTGAACTATCGTTGATTTGAACGGCGGAAGATTTGAAAAGTTTGTTATCGATCAGAACTATTAAAGTTATGTTAAAAGTTTCAAAAATCAATAGTATTTGGACTGAGAATTAAGACGACTGACATTAAATTGTTATTATCTAAAGTACTAAGACATTATTCGTAGTTTACTTGAAGAAGAAACAAGATTTATATAGATTTATAGTCCAAGTTATAACATTAATTAATTCATTTCATAGAGAGCCATGATCGTACCTTGTCCCCCTTCTTCTCTTTTTTTAGAGGAATAGAAAGAGAGATTATTTCTATCTATGTCCATCCTAGAAATTTAGATAACGAAATTTATACTTCTAATTCAAATTGTTCATAAATTGCATACACTAAGTTATGGTTAGTACTAATATTTGAGCTTTGTACATATATTATGTCATTTAATTGTATTCTAATGATGGGATTTTGGGCTATTTAAGATACAGATAAAAATTTATTTTATATATTTAATGCTATAGCAAATATTAGTTAACAAATTACTTTTACAGGTGTTTGATCCCTAATTTGGCAATTATTTATTTAAATAAACTAATGTTTGAATACATAGCTATAAATTATATTCTGGTGAGTTGAATAATTACTATTATAATACATTGTACTAAATTGTTTATATCCAAATTATAAAATATTAAAGACAAAGAAAATAGAATAAGTTTTAAGAATAAAATAATACAATAAGTTTTATCATTCTACATTAATATGTTTATAATTACATCAAAAATTTCTTTATTGACTATATTTTTCTTTTTAGGATGAACATAGAATGCAATCATAGTATCTCAAATGTCTCCTAAGCATCTCACTGGCCAGTTGAAATCCAAATCAATATGAAGAATAGTAAGAAAAATCCTACCTTGTTATGATGAACAGCAAGGGCAAAAATTAATAATCTTTCCTGTTTCAGGTGTGCTGATCGCTAAAGGGCGATGAATTCCGAACACCGGATGTTATAATTTCCAAATTTCGAAGGAACCAGACACAATTTCACAGGAGACAATACAAGAAAATCTTTCTGAACGCTAATTCTGCAGAGTACAGTGTTGCGATACGACTGAAGATTATCCGATCGCGGACCGAAGATTTCTTAAACTTCCCGCACATATCGCAGTGGAAGGGGAAGAGAGACGGGTGAGGAAGAAAGAGGACTAGAGAAAAGAAAGAAGAAAGGTGGAAGATAAGCTAGGAGTAATAGAATTTTATATAAGGAAATAATTATTAATTGAAAAACTTCCTCTCTTTACATAAAACAATCTATACTTGTGCAATATATCAATCCTTTAATTTTGAAAATATCTAAATTATATATGTTATCAAATTTTAATATAAATTTATGAGTGAAAGGTATCTTTCTAATGGAGTCTAGAGAGAGAGAAACAAGCATGAATAAACTATTAAGGTTGTATTATTTCAAGTTATGAAGGTAAGTTTTTATTGTTGACTCTATGTTTATGCTGGACAGAACCGTATATTCTAATAAATCTATTTATTCAATCATATCTATAGGACTTAAATCTAGTGAAGTTTTTATTAAATTTATGAAATGTTAATTAGCTAGTTTATTAATTAAATGAGATAAGAGAGGAAGAGTTCCTTTTTTGTTAAAGATAAGGGTAATAAAATTTAATATTCCAAATAAATTCCAAGTCAGATTATATTTATATTACTGAATCTAATTTAAACTTCCATAATTAAATTTTATTTGGAACATAATAACAGTCATTTTTTAGATTTATAAAGCATGAATAGACAGTGATGCGGAAGGAAGAGAATATAAAAGATAATTGTGTATAGTATATTACAGAAAATAAAACCAGTAAGGGATATTATTATTGCATATATTATAGAGAAGCCTTTGTTTACTAATTTTTCTTTCTTATGTACGACCAAGTATATCTTGTAGGAAAGTAAATATAATTTATAAGATGTTATAAAGGAGAGCATGATATTTCAAAACCAATAGTGCAAGTCATATCCTACAGTTTCCATCTCAAATGAATTTATTGAATGTTTTTTTTTTTTTTTTTTTAAAACTAGATAAGAACATCTATGTACACTATTAATTTAACAAAAAGGTATTTAACCATGTATAGATATGATCATAGATTCTCTCATTCACAAATACTTATTGGATAGAAAATAACAATTTTATCAACAATTATAGGTGGAGTTCGCTCATCCTATAATTGTCGGAAATGTAGAGTCCCATTTATCCGATTGTCTCCCTTGATTCATTGATATTATTTATCAATAAAAAAAAAAAAAAAAAAAAAAATTTTTTAATATATTATTCTGAATCTATTTAGTTTGAACAGACTAATTACTATAATATCTACCGTCGATAAAATATTTGTAGGTTATGGTTATAAATTCTTTTGTGAAAGAATCTCTATCGCGTATGTTTTTATTAAGTCATATCAATTATTCATCAATCTTGTAAATTATAATTAAATGCATCTACTATATTTGTTGGGATCTATACTGTTTGAATTTTTATCAATGAATCACAAGGGTACCAACCACAGAAAATAGTTTCCATAGGGATAACTAGTGCAAGATATCATCTCCCCTAAATGCTTAATGCAATAATAATTCCCTGAGAATTAATTATTTATCGTTATTTCAGGAGATTCCTACGATTCAATGGGATTTATGAATAAACATTGTAACCCTTAAAGGTATATTTAAGGAATTCATTCGGATCTATGTAAGCCGTCAAGACGCTCCTGACAGTTCCAGGTATTATAATAATTTTGATTAATGTCGGTATAAATAAGTCAACATGTCGTTAAAAAGCCAATATCATGTTATTTCTTGTTAAAATTAATATGGCTATCATTCATGGTTGATCGATCATCCAACCCGGAGGGATATAGAACCCATATATAGATACGATTTGAGGTTATCTCAACTCGCCCATTCTCCATATGAATCCCAAGTGTATTATATTTGAAGTAAGTATGAAAAAGGTATTCGCTCCCCTTGTTAATCTTCAGAATCCAAAGTATGAAGGAAATTAAAAGAAAGTGTTTGTTATTTGTTTAAATTCATAGTTTCAGTGTATCTATTCTACTAATTGATATTACTTGGGTTCTTATATACCAGATCTTCTAACTATTGTAATTTGTTTAAGGGAAGCAAAGGTTTTGTTTTCTATAATTGTGGAATTTAAGTAAAGATTATATTATAAATAAGATAAATATAACAAAGATTCGAAATTTCAGATATCTAAGTCTTGAATCCTTTGGATAAAATAAATCATCGTCCGGATGTGTGACTAGATTTTAAACATGATAAGTATCTAAATTGAAATATTGTTATGTTATAAATTAACTGATTTAATATTTCTAGTAAAAAGATGAAGGGAATATGAAGAATTGCTACTACATTTTGTCGGGTATATGCAAGAGATTGTTTTAACTATGTTGAAGCGAAACAGATTTTATACTAATATGTAATTCTTTCAGATTCGGCATGGGGAGCAGTTCTCTCATTACATAGATTGCTACGTCTAAAAAGCCTCACAATTCCCGCCCTACCTATTTATTGTCCAGATTCCGGTAAGAAACAAATAAAAGTAATTATGATCCATATATAGACAAACTTTACGAATTAAACTAATTAATCTCTCCAAGTATAGATATACCAATCATCGAATTGATAGCGACCAACTGAAAGATGCAATGATTCCTAATATTCAAAGAAAGCAGGGATCGATTCACAAGGGTGTTCTGAGCGTATCAAGATTCGATCAACAGTCTCCCGATCACGAATTGTTAATTCCTTAAACAACCTTACGCACATTACGGTGAGTTAGAAAAGTAACATGGATGAGAGGAAAATACATTGAGTGAGGGAAGAAGAAGAATGTGTGATGAATTATAGTCAGTGAAAGGATACAAATGATAAAAGAGAAACAATGAATAGTAAAAGCCTTTCCTTTCCTTTTTCTCTTCTCTTTTATTAATTCTAAAATTATAACTTGTTCCTAACTGATCAAAGTTTTCTTATTTTTAAAAGGAAATCCTTCCAGCAATACTTAAAGAAGGAGGAGTCGTATGTGTAAAAGAAATAATAGATATATAGTAATTCTAAATTATATGTACAGATTTTATCATTGTATTCACTTCAATAATAGAGAGAGATATAAATATAGATTAGTTCATTGTTAATCTTGACCCAAAAAGAAATCTTATTGTAATGAATTAACCTGATCATGATTTATCTATTATGTAGGATAACAAAAGTAAGATAAAGGAGAGAAAAGTTATAATATGAGATGGCTATAAGAAAGAAGTATGGATTTTGATTTCAAAGAGGAGCCTTTATTTAAAACAATATTGAGGTAATTAAGGTTTAATTATATGTTAGCATGGTTAAATCTTGTCAATTTTTGTGACCAGTAAAAGAAAATAAAAAATTTTTTCTTTTTTTACCAGTAGAAGGCTGCTCTTTGAAAGAAAAAGGGGAAGAAAATTATATATATCTCTGAATAGAAGGAATATGTGTATGTAATGTTTTATATATAATGCAGCTTATCTTTTTATTTATATATGAGTGTTTTGTTAGAAAGATGACTTGATTTAAGAAAGAGACTCGTAGATAAATTTATTCAAATTATTGCAAATATGTAAATTTCATATAATTTCATGTAAATGCCTGTATTCATACGTGAAGGTATAGTAATTCCATAAGTGAAGAAAATTTTAAAACAAGGAGTAACTGATTATTTTGATTGATACACTATTGAATTATAGTAAATTTATAATTTATAGGATAAATGAAGCTCCACCTGATCCATTACCCTCAGGTATGATTAAAAAGGCCTGGTATCGAGTCAGATTCGCCACCGAGTCATTTCTCAAGGAACAGTTGATATTTTTATCTACATAAGAAGTAAGTAGGGGCTTAGAGTAAGGAGTAGAGGGAAAAAGAATTACTGAATGTAATTAGGAAGAGACAGAAAGCCTATATTTCTGAACTTTATCAAAGTCTATTTTTATTAATTTCACCTCTACTTTTAGGACATTCGGTATCTCTATGATTCTGTCAGGGTTTTAATATCCAATTCTATTTGAAGAGAAGAGAAAATTCTAACACGAGTATATAAATATATTCTTTGTATAAACAGATTGTTGGAGAATAATAAATGGATATATTCGTTACAGGCAAATTATAAATGGGTTGGAGGAGAACAAGATAACGTCATGTAACGATTATGTGTAAAGGAGAGAAAACTATAAAAACGCAAATAAATATTGAATTTGGAAAATACTAAATTACAATGCTTACAGAAAGAGACAACAAAGAAAGTATATAATTAAACCTAAGGCAATAGAAAGAAAGAGAAATATAAGTAATTGTACATAATTTACTACAAAATTGAAATTCGATAAGGAAAAAAAAAAAAGGGGAAATTGGTATTGGTTGGTGACAGAATGGGGGGGGGGGAGGCCGATCGCCGTAGGCGTGAGGCCCGGTCTAATTTAGGGCTTTAATTATGAATAACTAATAAAAAATTTGCGACTATAACGATACACGTTCGACCCGATCGATAATATCATAAGTACGTATCAGCCGCTACGCTCTTACAAATAAAGATATAAAATCATAATACAAGATTTGAAGGGAGAGATTTTAAAATCCTATTCAGCACGGAGGGGTCGGTATATATATTCTGAGTCAAAATTTTTGAATATAGAATAGAGATAGCATCACTATAATTGATCTACATGGGTTTCGTACTTCACTTAATTTCGTCGGACATGTAGATCCCTACCTGTTCATTTTGAACTTCTGATTCATTGATAATATTATTTAAATTATACATTCAAAACTGATTGACTACTGTTTTGACCGGATTCTTTTACAATAATTATTGCAGGCTAAGTTATTAAGATATCTATTGACGATGAGAGGTTTGTAGATTAAACGTTTTATGCGCGTCAAGAGAATCAATTTACATTTTACAAGTTAGTTCATGTCTTCAATTTTTGATTACCCTTCGTTCGTTAAAAGTTCTATCTATAAACAATTGATAATAAGAAATAAGTTTAGATTATTTAGATTTATTGTAGGACAATAATAATTTTATTTCTGACTATTATCGTAAAGATTTAGATAATTTAATCGCATCGATCGTATTATATTATTTCGAATGTAATTCTTATTCTTACCATTAATTAATTATTTGGAACCAAGTGTGAATTTTAAAAGCATTTATTTATCAATGAATCATAAGAGTACCAACCGTATGCAAAAAATTCTCCATAAATAAATTTCTATGATATCATCTCTATTCTCTAAATTAAATGAGGATAATATTTCCGATTTACTTAACTATTTGTTAACTAGTAGAATTTTTCAAACATTCATTCAGATAAAACATTGAAATTTCAGATTTTTAAGCAAATCTTCGAGGAGACCATCTGGCCTTTACGAATCGCAACAATACCCTTAACAGCTCTAAGTATATATCGAGTTACAGCTCTTGAAATAATTTATGTGAGGACCGGCGAGTGAGACACTCATCAACAAATAGATAAGTGGATTCTTCTAAGGGTTTTTGGTACGTTGACATTTGTTTAAATTTGTTTAGGTGACTCGTTTCAAATAGATTTATGAATACAATCATTTATTTGTTGCAAAAGAGATTATCCGACCACGGTGCAACATAGTAGCGATGGAAATTGTGACATTTAGGTTACAAATTTAGTTGTTGTGAACTATCGTTGATTTGAACGGCGGAAGATTTGAAAAGTTTGTTATCGATCAGAACTATTAAAGTTATGTTAAAAGTTTCAAAAATCAATAGTATTTGGACTGAGAATTAAGACGACTGACATTAAATTGTTATTATCTAAAGTACTAAGACATTATTCGTAGTTTACTTGAAGAAGAAACAAGATTTATATAGATTTATAGTCCAAGTTATAACATTAATTAATTCATTTCATAGAGAGCCATGATCGTACCTTGTCCCCCTTCTTCTCTTTTTTTAGAGGAATAGAAAGAGAGATTATTTCTATCTATGTCCATCCTAGAAATTTAGATAACGAAATTTATACTTCTAATTCAAATTGTTCATAAATTGCATACACTAAGTTATGGTTAGTACTAATATTTGAGCTTTGTACATATATTATGTCATTTAATTGTATTCTAATGATGGGATTTTGGGCTATTTAAGATACAGATAAAAATTTATTTTATATATTTAATGCTATAGCAAATATTAGTTAACAAATTACTTTTACAGGTGTTTGATCCCTAATTTGGCAATTATTTATTTAAATAAACTAATGTTTGAATACATAGCTATAAATTATATTCTGGTGAGTTGAATAATTACTATTATAATACATTGTACTAAATTGTTTATATCCAAATTATAAAATATTAAAGACAAAGAAAATAGAATAAGTTTTAAGAATAAAATAATACAATAAGTTTTATCATTCTACATTAATATGTTTATAATTACATCAAAAATTTCTTTATTGACTATATTTTTCTTTTTAGGATGAACATAGAATGCAATCATAGTATCTCAAATGTCTCCTAAGCATCTCACTGGCCAGTTGAAATCCAAATCAATATGAAGAATAGTAAGAAAAATCCTACCTTGTTATGATGAACAGCAAGGGCAAAAATTAATAATCTTTCCTGTTTCAGGTGTGCTGATCGCTAAAGGGCGATGAATTCCGAACACCGGATGTTATAATTTCCAAATTTCGAAGGAACCAGACACAATTTCACAGGAGACAATACAAGAAAATCTTTCTGAACGCTAATTCTGCAGAGTACAGTGTTGCGATACGACTGAAGATTATCCGATCGCGGACCGAAGATTTCTTAAACTTCCCGCACATATCGCAGTGGAAGGGGAAGAGAGACGGGTGAGGAAGAAAGAGGACTAGAGAAAAGAAAGAAGAAAGGTGGAAGATAAGCTAGGAGTAATAGAATTTTATATAAGGAAATAATTATTAATTGAAAAACTTCCTCTCTTTACATAAAACAATCTATACTTGTGCAATATATCAATCCTTTAATTTTGAAAATATCTAAATTATATATGTTATCAAATTTTAATATAAATTTATGAGTGAAAGGTATCTTTCTAATGGAGTCTAGAGAGAGAGAAACAAGCATGAATAAACTATTAAGGTTGTATTATTTCAAGTTATGAAGGTAAGTTTTTATTGTTGACTCTATGTTTATGCTGGACAGAACCGTATATTCTAATAAATCTATTTATTCAATCATATCTATAGGACTTAAATCTAGTGAAGTTTTTATTAAATTTATGAAATGTTAATTAGCTAGTTTATTAATTAAATGAGATAAGAGAGGAAGAGTTCCTTTTTTGTTAAAGATAAGGGTAATAAAATTTAATATTCCAAATAAATTCCAAGTCAGATTATATTTATATTACTGAATCTAATTTAAACTTCCATAATTAAATTTTATTTGGAACATAATAACAGTCATTTTTTAGATTTATAAAGCATGAATAGACAGTGATGCGGAAGGAAGAGAATATAAAAGATAATTGTGTATAGTATATTACAGAAAATAAAACCAGTAAGGGATATTATTATTGCATATATTATAGAGAAGCCTTTGTTTACTAATTTTTCTTTCTTATGTACGACCAAGTATATCTTGTAGGAAAGTAAATATAATTTATAAGATGTTATAAAGGAGAGCATGATATTTCAAAACCAATAGTGCAAGTCATATCCTACAGTTTCCATCTCAAATGAATTTATTGAATGTTTTTTTTTTTTTTTAAAACTAGATAAGAACATCTATGTACACTATTAATTTAACAAAAAGGTATTTAACCATGTATAGATATGATCATAGATTCTCTCATTCACAAATACTTATTGGATAGAAAATAACAATTTTATCAACAATTATAGGTGGAGTTCGCTCATCCTATAATTGTCGGAAATGTAGAGTCCCATTTATCCGATTGTCTCCCTTGATTCATTGATATTATTTATCAATAAAAAAAAAAAAAAAAAAAAAATTTTTTAATATATTATTCTGAATCTATTTAGTTTGAACAGATTAATTACTATAATATCTACCGTCGATAAAATATTTGTAGGTTATGGTTATAAATTCTTTTGTGAAAGAATCTCTATCGCGTATGTTTTTATTAAGTCATATCAATTATTCATCAATCTTGTAAATTATAATTAAATGCATCTACTATATTTGTTGGGATCTATACTGTTTGAATTTTTATCAATGAATCACAAGGGTACCAACCACAGAAAATAGTTTCCATAGGGATAACTAGTGCAAGATATCATCTCCCCTAAATGCTTAATGCAATAATAATTCCCTGAGAATTAATTATTTATCGTTATTTCAGGAGATTCCTACGATTCAATGGGATTTATGAATAAACATTGTAACCCTTAAAGGTATATTTAAGGAATTCATTCGGATCTATGTAAGCCGTCAAGACGCTCCTGACAGTTCCAGGTATTATAATAATTTTGATTAATGTCGGTATAAATAAGTCAACATGTCGTTAAAAAGCCAATATCATGTTATTTCTTGTTAAAATTAATATGGCTATCATTCATGGTTGATCGATCATCCAACCCGGAGGGATATAGAACCCATATATAGATACGATTTGAGGTTATCTCAACTCGCCCATTCTCCATATGAATCCCAAGTGTATTATATTTGAAGTAAGTATGAAAAAGGTATTCGCTCCCCTTGTTAATCTTCAGAATCCAAAGTATGAAGGAAATTAAAAGAAAGTGTTTGTTATTTGTTTAAATTCATAGTTTCAGTGTATCTATTCTACTAATTGATATTACTTGGGTTCTTATATACCAGATCTTCTAACTATTGTAATTTGTTTAAGGGAAGCAAAGGTTTTGTTTTCTATAATTGTGGAATTTAAGTAAAGATTATATTATAAATAAGATAAATATAACAAAGATTCGAAATTTCAGATATCTAAGTCTTGAATCCTTTGGATAAAATAAATCATCGTCCGGATGTGTGACTAGATTTTAAACATGATAAGTATCTAAATTGAAATATTGTTATGTTATAAATTAACTGATTTAATATTTCTAGTAAAAAGATGAAGGGAATATGAAGAATTGCTACTACATTTTGTCGGGTATATGCAAGAGATTGTTTTAACTATGTTGAAGCGAAACAGATTTTATACTAATATGTAATTCTTTCAGATTCGGCATGGGGAGCAGTTCTCTCATTACATAGATTGCTACGTCTAAAAAGCCTCACAATTCCCGCCCTACCTATTTATTGTCCAGATTCCGGTAAGAAACAAATAAAAGTAATTATGATCCATATATAGACAAACTTTACGAATTAAACTAATTAATCTCTCCAAGTATAGATATACCAATCATCGAATTGATAGCGACCAACTGAAAGATGCAATGATTCCTAATATTCAAAGAAATCAGGGATCGATTCACAAGGGTGTTCTGAACGTATCAAGATTCGATCAACAGTCTCCCGGTCACGAATTGTTAATTCCTTAAACAACCTTATGCACATTACGGTGAGTTAGAAAAGTAACATGGATGAGAGGAAAATACATTGAGTGAGGGAAGAAGAAGAATGTGTGATGAATTATAGTCAGTGAAAGAATACAAATGATAAAAGAGAAACAATGAATAGTAAAAGCCTTTCCTCTCCTTTTTCTCTTCTCTTTTATTAATTCTAAAATTATAACTTGTTCCTAACTGATCAAAGTTTTCTTATTTTTTAAAAGGAAATCCTTCCAGCAATACTTAAAGAAGGAGGAGTCGTATGTGTAAAAGAAATAATAGATATATAGTAATTCTAAATTATATGTACAGATTTTATCATTGTATTCACTTCAATGATAGAGAGAGATATAAATATAGATTAGTTCATTGTTAATCTTGACCCAAAATAATCTTATTGTAATGAATTAACCTGAACATGATTTATATGTTATGTAGGATAACAAAAGTAAGATAAAGGAGAGAAAAGTTATAATATGAGATGGCTATAAGAAAGAAGTATGGATTTTGATTTCAAAGAGGAGCCTTTATTTAAAACAATATTGAGGTAATTAAGGTTTAATTATATGTTAGCATGGTTAAATCTTGTCAATTTTTGTGACCAGTAAAAGAAAATAAAGTTTTTTTTTTTTTTTTTTTACCAGTAGAAGGCTGCTCTTTGGAAGAAAAAGGGAAAGAAAATTATATATATCTCTGAATAGAAGGAATGTGTGTATGTAATGTTTTATATATAATGCAGCTTATTTTTTATTTATATATGAGTGTTTTGTTAGAAAGATGACTTGATTTAAGAAAGAGACTCGTAGGTAAATTCATTCAAATTATTGCAAATGTGTAAATTTCATATAATTTCATGTAAATGCCTGTATTCATTCGTGAAGGTATAGTAATTCCATGAGTGAAGAAAATTTTAAAACAAGGAGTAACTGATTATTTTGATTGATACACTATTGAATTTATAGTAAATTTATAATTTATAGGATAAATGAAGCTCCACCTGGTCCATTACCCTCAGGTATGATTATAAGGCCCGGTATCGAATCAGATTCGCCACCAAGTCGTTTCTCAAGGAACAGTTGATATTTGTATCTACATGAGAAGTAAGTAGGGGCTTAGAGTAAGGAGTAGAGGGAAAAGAATTACTGAATGTAATTAGGAAGAGAAAGAAATACTATATTTCTGAACTTTATCGAAGCCTATTTTTATTAATTTCACCTCTACTTTTAGGACATTCGGTATCTCTATGATTCTGTCAGGGTTTAAATATCCAATTCTATTTGAAGAGAAGAGAAATTTCTAACGCGAGTATATAAATATATTCTTTGTATAAACAGATTGTTGGAGAATAATGAATGGATATATTCGATACAGGCGAATTATAAATGGGTTGGAGGAGAACAGGATAACGTCATGTAAAGATTATGTGTAAAGGAGAGAAAACTATAGAAACGCGAATAGATATTAGGTTTGGAAAATACTAAATTACCATGCTTACAAAAAGGGAAAAAAAAAAAGTATATAATTAAACCTAAGGCAAGAGAAAGAAAGAGAAATATAAGTAATTGTACATAATTTGCTACAAAATTGGAATTCGATAAGGAAAAAAAAAAAAAAAAAAAAAAAAAAAAAAAAAAAAAAAAAAAAAAAAAAAGAAGGGGAATTGGTATTGGTTGGTGACAGAATTGGGGGGGGGGAGGCCGATCGCCGTAGGCGTGAGGCCCGGTCTAATTTAGGACTTTAATTATGAATAATTAATAGAAATTTGCAATTATAACGATACACGTTCGACTCGATTGATAATATCATAAGTACGTATCAGCCGCTACGCTCTTACAAATAAAGGTATAAAATCATAATACAAGATTTGAAGGGAGAGATTTTAAAATCCTATTCAGCACGGAGGGGTCGGTATATATATTCTGAGTCAAAATTTTGAGTATAGAATAGAGATAACATCACTGCAATTGATCCACATGGGTTTTATACTTCAGTTAATTTCGTCGGACATGTAGATCCCTACCTGTTCATTTTGAGCTCCCGATTCATTGATAATATTATTTAAATTATACATTCAAAATTGATTGACTATTGTTTTGATCGGATTCTTTTACAATAATTATTGCAGGTTAAGTTATTAAGATATCTATGGACGATGAGAGGTTTGTAAATTAATTGTTTTATGCGCGTCAAGAGAATCAATTTACATTTTATAAGTTAATTCATGTCTTCAATTTTTGATTACCCTTCGTTCGTTAAAAGTTCTATCTATAAACAATTGATAATAAGAAATAAATTTAGATTATTTAGATTTATTGTAGGACAATAATAATTTTATTTCTGACTATTATCGTAAAGATTTAGATAATTTAATCGCACCGGCCGTATTATATTATTTCGAATGTAATTCTTACTCTTACCATTAATCAATTATTTGGAATCAAGTGTGAATTTAAAAGCATTTATTTATCAATGAATCATAGGAGTACCAACCATATGCAAAAATTCTCCATAGATAAATTTCTATAATACTATCTCTATTCTCTAAATTAAATGAGGATAATATTTCCGATTTACTTAACTATTTGTTAACTAGTAGAACCTTTCAAACATTCATTCAGATAAAACATTGAAAATTTCAGATTTTTAGGCAAATCTTCGAAGAGACCATCTGGCCTTTACGAATCGCAACAATACCCTTAACGGCTCTAAGTATATATCGAGTTACAGCTCTTGAAATAATTTATGTGAGGACCGGCGAGTGAGACACTCATCAACAAATAGATAAGTGGATTCTTCTAAGGGTTTTTTGGTACGTTGGCATTTGTTTAAATTTGTTTAGGTGACCCGTTTCGAATAGATTTATGAATACAATCATTTATTTGTTGCAAAAGAGATTATCCGACCACGGTGCAACATAGTAACGATGGAGATTGTGACATTTAGGTTACAAATTTATTTGTTGTGAACTATCGTAGATTTGAACGGCGGAAGATTTGAAAAGTTTGTTATCGATCAGAATTATTTATGTTAAAAGTTTCAAAAATCAATAGTATTTGGACTGAGAATTAAGACAACTGACATTAAATTGTTATTATCTAAAGTACTAAGACATTATTCGTAGTTTATTTGAAGAAGAAACAAGATTTACATAGATTTATAGTCCAAGTTATAACGTTAATTAATTCATTTCATAGAGAGCCATGATCGTACCTTGTCCCCCTTCTTCTCTTTTTTAGAGGAATAGAAAGAGAGATTATTTCTATCTATGTCCATCCTAAAAATTTAGATAACGAAATTTATACTTCTAATTCAAATTGTTCATAAATTGCATACACTAAGTTATGGTTAGTACTAATATTTGAGCTTTGTACATATATTATGTCATTTAATTGTATTCTAATGATGGGATTTTGGGCTATTTAAGATAAAAATTTATTTTATATATTTAATGCTATAGCAAATATTAATTAACAAATTATTTTACAGGTGTTTGATCCCTAATTTGGCAATTATTTATTTAAATAAACTAATGATTGAATACATAGCTATAAATTATATTCTGGTGAGTTGAATAATTACTATTATAGTACATTGTACTAAATTGTTTATATCCAAATTATAAAATATTAAAGACAAAAAAAATAGAATAAGTTTTAAGAATAAAATAATACAATAAGTTTTATCATTCTACATTAATATGTTTATAATTACATCAAAAAGTTCTTTATTGACTATATTTTTCTTTTTAGGATGAACATAGAATGCAATCATAGTATCTCAAATGTCTCCTAAGCATCTCACTGGCCAGTTGAAATCCAAATCAATGTGAAGAATAGTAAGAAAAATCCTACCTTGTTATGATGAACAGCAAAGGCAAAATTAATAATCTTTCCTGTTTCAGGTGTGCTGATCGCTAAAGGGCGATGAATTCCGAACGCCGGATGTTATAAATTCCAAATTTCGAAGGAACCAGGCACAATTTCACAGGAGACAATACAAGAAAATTTTTCCGAACGCTAATTCTGCAGAATACAGTGTTGCGATACGACTGAAGATTATCCGACCGCGGACCGAAGATTTCTTAAACTTCCCGCACATATCGCAGTGGAAGGGGAAGAGAGACGGGTGAGGAAGAAAGAGGACTAGAGAAAAGAAAGAAGAAAGGTGGAAGATAAGCTATGAGTAATAGAATTTTTATATAAAGAAATAATTATTAGTTGAAAAACTTCCTCTCTTTACATAAAACAATCTATACTTGTGCAATATATCAATCCTTTAATTTTGAAAATATCTAAATTATATATGTTATCAAATTTTAATATAAATTTATGAGTGAAAGGTATCTTTCTAATGGAGTCTAGAGAGAGAGAAACAAGCATGAATAAACTATTAAGGTTGTATTATTTCAAGTTATGAAGGTAAATTTTTATTGTTGACTCTATGTTTATGCTGGACAGAACCGTATATTCTAATAAGTCTATTTATTCAATCATATCTATAGGACTTAAATCTAGTGAAGTTTTTATTAAGTTTATGAAATGTTAATTAGCTAGTTTATTAATTAAATGAGATAAGAGAGGAAGAGTTCCTTTTTTGTTAAAGATAAGGGTAATAAAATTTAATATTCCAAATAAATTCCAAGTCAGATTATATTTATATTACTGAGTCTAATTTAAACTTCCATAATTAAATTTTATTTGGAACATAATAACAGTCATTTTTTAGATTTATAAAACATGAATGGGCAGTGATGCGGAAGGTAGAAAATATAAAAGATAATTGTGTATAGTATATTACAGAAAATAAAACCAGTAAGGGATATTATTATTGCATATATTATAGAGAAGCCTTTGTTTACTAATTTTTTCTTTCTTATATACGACCAAGTATATCTTGTAGGAAAGTAAATATAAATTATAAGATGTTATAAAGGAGAGCATGATATTTCAAAACCAATAGTGTAAGTCATATCCTACAATTTCCATCTCAAATGAATTTATTGAATGTTTTTTTTTTTTTTTATTAATACTAGATAAGAACATCTATGTACACTATTAATTTGACAAAAAGGTATTTAACCATGTATAGATATGATCATAGATTCTCTCATTCATAAATACTTATTGGATAGAAAATAACAATTTTATCAACAATTATAGGTGGAGTTCGCTCATCCTACAATTGTCGGAAATGTAAAGTCTCATTTATCCGATTGTCTCCCTTGATTCATTGATATTATTTATCAATAAAAAAAATTTTTAATATATTATTCTGAGTCTGTTTAGTTGAACAGACTAATTACTATAGTATCTACCGTCGATAAAATATTTGTAGGTTATGGTTATGAATTCTTTTGTGAAAGAATCTCTATCGCGTATGTTTTTATTAAGTCATATCAATTATTCATCAATCTTGTAAATTATGATTAAATGCATCTACTATATTTGTTGGGATTTATACAGTTTGAATTTTTATCAATGAATCACAAGGGTACCAACCATAGAGAATAGTTCCCATAGGGATAACTAGTGCAAGATTTCATCTCCCCTAAATGTTTAATGCAATAATAGTTCCCCGAGAATTAATTATTTATCGTTATTTCAGGAGATTCCTACAATTCAATGGGATTTATGAATAAGCATTGTAACCCTTAAAGGTATATTTAAGGAATTCATTCGGATCTATGTAAGCCGTCAAGACGCTCCTGACAGTTCTAGGTATTATAATAATTTTGATTAATGTCGGTATAAATAAGTCAACATGTCGTTAAAAAACCAATATCATGTTATTTCTTGTTAAAATTAATATGGCTATCATTCATAGTTGATCGATCATCCAACCCGGAGGGATATAGAATTCATATATAGATACGATTTGAGGTTATCTCAACTCGCCCATTTTCATATGAATCTCAAGTGTATCATATTTGAAGTAAGTATGAAAAAGGTATCCGCTCCCCCTGTTAATCTTAAGAATCCAAAGTAAGAAGGAAATTAAAAGAAAGTGTTTATTATTTGTTTAAATTCATAATTTCAATGTATCTATTCTACTAATTGATATTACTTGGGTTCTTATATACCAAATCTTTTAACTATTGTAATTTGTTTAAGGAAAGCAAAGGTTTTGTTTTCTATAATTGTGGAATTTAAGTAAAGATTATATTATAAATAAGATAAATATAACAAAGATTCGAAATTTCAGATATCTAAGTCCTGAATCCTTTGGATAAAATAAATCATCGTCCGGATGTGTGACTAGATTTTTTTTTTTTTTTTAAAAATGATAAGTATCTAAATTGAAATATTGTTATGTTATAAATTAACTGATTTAATATTTCTAGTAAAAAGATGAAGGGAATATGAAGAATTGCTACTACATTTTGTCAGATATATGCAAGAGATTGTTTTAACTATGTTGAAGCGAAACAGATTTTATACTAATATGTAATTCTTTCAGATTCGGCATGGGGAGCAGTTCTCTCATTACGTAGATTGCTACGTCTAAAAAGCCTCACAATTCCCGCCCTACCTATTTATTGTTCAGATTCCGGTAGGAAACAAATAAAAGTAATTATGAACCATATATAGACAAGCTTCACGAATTAAACTAATTAAACCCTCCAAGTATAGATATACCAATCACCGAATTAATAGCGAACAACTGAAAAATGCAATGATTCCTAATATTCAAGGAAAGCAGGGATCGATTCACAAGGATGTTCTGAACGTACCAAGATTCGATCAACAGTCTCCCGGTCACGAATTGTTAATTCCTTAAACAACCTTACGCACATTACGGTGAGTTCGAAGAGTAACATGGATGAGAGGAAGATACATTGAATGAGGGAAGAAGAAGAATGTGTGATGAATTATAGTCAGTGAAAGAATACAAATGATAAAAGAGAAACAATGAATAGTAAAAGCCTTTCCTTTCCTTTTTCTCTTCTCTTTTATTAATTCTAAAATTATAACTTGTTCCTAACTGATCAAAGTTTTCTTATTTTTTAAAAGGAAATCCTTCCAGCAATACTTAAAGAAGGAGGAGTCGTATGTGTAAAAGAAATAATAGATATATAGTAATTCTAAATTATATGTACAGATTTTATCATTGTATTCACTTCAATAATAGAGAGAGATATAAATATAGATTAGTTCATTGTTAATCTTGACCCAAAATAATCTTATTGTAATGAATTAACCTGAACATGATTTATATGTTATGTAGGATAACAAAAGTAAGATAAAGGAGAGAAAAGTTATAATATGAGATGGCTATAAGAAAGAAGTATGGATTTTGATTTCAAAGAGGAGCCTTTATTTAAAACAATATTGAGGTAATTAAGGTTTAATTATATGTTAGCATGGTTAAATCTTGTCAATTTTTGTGACCAGTAAAAGAAAATAAAGTTTTTTTTTTTTTTTTTTTTTTTACCAGTAGAAGGCTGCTCTTTGGAAGAAAAAGGGAAAGAAAATTATATATATCTCTGAATAGAAGGAATGTGTGTATGTAATGTTTTATATATAATGCAGCTTATTTTTTATTTATATATGAGTGTTTTGTTAGAAAGATGACTTGATTTAAGAAAGAGACTCGTAGGTAAATTCATTCAAATTATTGCAAATGTGTAAATTTCATATAATTTCATGTAAATGCCTGTATTCATTCGTGAAGGTATAGTAATTCCATGAGTGAAGAAAATTTTAAAACAAGGAGTAACTGATTATTTTGATTGATACACTATTGAATTTATAGTAAATTTATAATTTATAGGATAAATGAAGCTCCACCTGGTCCATTACCCTCAGGTATGATTATAAGGCCCGGTATCGAATCAGATTCGCCACCAAGTCGTTTCTCAAGGAACAGTTGATATTTGTATCTACATGAGAAGTAAGTAGGGGCTTAGAGTAAGGAGTAGAGGGAAAAGAATTACTGAATGTAATTAGGAAGAGAAAGAAATACTATATTTCTGAACTTTATCGAAGCCTATTTTTATTAATTTCACCTCTACTTTTAGGACATTCGGTATCTCTATGATTCTGTCAAGGTTTAAATATCCAATTCTATTTGAAGAGAAGAGAAATTTCTAACGCGAGTATATAAATATATTCTTTGTATAAACAGATTGTTGGAGAATAATGAATGGATATATTCGATACAGGCGAATTATAAATGGGTTGGAGGAGAACAGGATAACGTCATGTAAAGATTATGTGTAAAGGAGAGAAAACTATAGAAACGCGAATAGATATTAGGTTTGGAAAATACTAAATTACCATGCTTACAAAAAGGGAAAAAAAAAAAAGTATATAATTAAACCTAAGGCAAGAGAAAGAAAGAGAAATATAAGTAATTGTACATAATTTGCTACAAAATTGGAATTCGATAAGGAAAAAAAAAAAAAAAAAAAAAAAAAAAAAAAAAAAAAAAAAAAAAAAAAAAAAAAAAAAAAAAAAGAAGGGGAATTGGTATTGGTTGGTGACAGAATTGGGGGGGGGGAGGCCGATCGCCGTAGGCGTGAGGCCCGGTCTAATTTAGGACTTTAATTATGAATAATTAATAGAAATTTGCAATTATAACGATACACGTTCGACTCGATTGATAATATCATAAGTACGTATCAGCCGCTACGCTCTTACAAATAAAGGTATAAAATCATAATACAAGATTTGAAGGGAGAGATTTTAAAATCCTATTCAGCACGGAGGGGTCGGTATATATATTCTGAGTCAAAATTTTGAGTATAGAATAGAGATAACATCACTGCAATTGATCCACATGGGTTTTATACTTCAGTTAATTTCGTCGGACATGTAGATCCCTACCTGTTCATTTTGAGCTCCCGATTCATTGATAATATTATTTAAATTATACATTCAAAATTGATTGACTATTGTTTTGATCGGATTCTTTTACAATAATTATTGCAGGTTAAGTTATTAAGATATCTATGGACGATGAGAGGTTTGTAAATTAATTGTTTTATGCGCGTCAAGAGAATCAATTTACATTTTATAAGTTAATTCATGTCTTCAATTTTTGATTACCCTTCGTTCGTTAAAAGTTCTATCTATAAACAATTGATAATAAGAAATAAATTTAGATTATTTAGATTTATTGTAGGACAATAATAATTTTATTTCTGACTATTATCGTAAAGATTTAGATAATTTAATCGCACCGGCCGTATTATATTATTTCGAATGTAATTCTTACTCTTACCATTAATCAATTATTTGGAATCAAGTGTGAATTTAAAAGCATTTATTTATCAATGAATCATAGGAGTACCAACCATATGCAAAAATTCTCCATAGATAAATTTCTATAATACTATCTCTATTCTCTAAATTAAATGAGGATAATATTTCCGATTTACTTAACTATTTGTTAACTAGTAGAACCTTTCAAACATTCATTCAGATAAAACATTGAAAATTTCAGATTTTTAGGCAAATCTTCGAAGAGACCATCTGGCCTTTACGAATCGCAACAATACCCTTAACGGCTCTAAGTATATATCGAGTTACAGCTCTTGAAATAATTTATGTGAGGACCGGCGAGTGAGACACTCATCAACAAATAGATAAGTGGATTCTTCTAAGGGTTTTTTGGTACGTTGGCATTTGTTTAAATTTGTTTAGGTGACCCGTTTCGAATAGATTTATGAATACAATCATTTATTTGTTGCAAAAGAGATTATCCGACCACGGTGCAACATAGTAACGATGGAGATTGTGACATTTAGGTTACAAATTTATTTGTTGTGAACTATCGTAGATTTGAACGGCGGAAGATTTGAAAAGTTTGTTATCGATCAGAATTATTTATGTTAAAAGTTTCAAAAATCAATAGTATTTGGACTGAGAATTAAGACAACTGACATTAAATTGTTATTATCTAAAGTACTAAGACATTATTCGTAGTTTATTTGAAGAAGAAACAAGATTTACATAGATTTATAGTCCAAGTTATAACGTTAATTAATTCATTTCATAGAGAGCCATGATCGTACCTTGTCCCCCTTCTTCTCTTTTTTAGAGGAATAGAAAGAGAGATTATTTCTATCTATGTCCATCCTAAAAATTTAGATAACGAAATTTATACTTCTAATTCAAATTGTTCATAAATTGCATACACTAAGTTATGGTTAGTACTAATATTTGAGCTTTGTACATATATTATGTCATTTAATTGTATTCTAATGATGGGATTTTGGGCTATTTAAGATAAAAATTTATTTTATATATTTAATGCTATAGCAAATATTAATTAACAAATTATTTTACAGGTGTTTGATCCCTAATTTGGCAATTATTTATTTAAATAAACTAATGATTGAATACATAGCTATAAATTATATTCTGGTGAGTTGAATAATTACTATTATAGTACATTGTACTAAATTGTTTATATCCAAATTATAAAATATTAAAGACAAAAAAAATAGAATAAGTTTTAAGAATAAAATAATACAATAAGTTTTATCATTCTACATTAATATGTTTATAATTACATCAAAAAGTTCTTTATTGACTATATTTTTCTTTTTAGGATGAACATAGAATGCAATCATAGTATCTCAAATGTCTCCTAAGCATCTCACTGGCCAGTTGAAATCCAAATCAATGTGAAGAATAGTAAGAAAAATCCTACCTTGTTATGATGAACAGCAAAGGCAAAATTAATAATCTTTCCTGTTTCAGGTGTGCTGATCGCTAAAGGGCGATGAATTCCGAACGCCGGATGTTATAAATTCCAAATTTCGAAGGAACCAGGCACAATTTCACAGGAGACAATACAAGAAAATTTTTCCGAACGCTAATTCTGCAGAATACAGTGTTGCGATACGACTGAAGATTATCCGACCGCGGACCGAAGATTTCTTAAACTTCCCGCACATATCGCAGTGGAAGGGGAAGAGAGACGGGTGAGGAAGAAAGAGGACTAGAGAAAAGAAAGAAGAAAGGTGGAAGATAAGCTATGAGTAATAGAATTTTTATATAAAGAAATAATTATTAGTTGAAAAACTTCCTCTCTTTACATAAAACAATCTATACTTGTGCAATATATCAATCCTTTAATTTTGAAAATATCTAAATTATATATGTTATCAAATTTTAATATAAATTTATGAGTGAAAGGTATCTTTCTAATGGAGTCTAGAGAGAGAGAAACAAGCATGAATAAACTATTAAGGTTGTATTATTTCAAGTTATGAAGGTAAATTTTTATTGTTGACTCTATGTTTATGCTGGACAGAACCGTATATTCTAATAAGTCTATTTATTCAATCATATCTATAGGACTTAAATCTAGTGAAGTTTTTATTAAGTTTATGAAATGTTAATTAGCTAGTTTATTAATTAAATGAGATAAGAGAGGAAGAGTTCCTTTTTTGTTAAAGATAAGGGTAATAAAATTTAATATTCCAAATAAATTCCAAGTCAGATTATATTTATATTACTGAGTCTAATTTAAACTTCCATAATTAAATTTTATTTGGAACATAATAACAGTCATTTTTTAGATTTATAAAACATGAATGGGCAGTGATGCGGAAGGTAGAAAATATAAAAGATAATTGTGTATAGTATATTACAGAAAATAAAACCAGTAAGGGATATTATTATTGCATATATTATAGAGAAGCCTTTGTTTACTAATTTTTTCTTTCTTATATACGACCAAGTATATCTTGTAGGAAAGTAAATATAAATTATAAGATGTTATAAAGGAGAGCATGATATTTCAAAACCAATAGTGTAAGTCATATCCTACAATTTCCATCTCAAATGAATTTATTGAATGTTTTTTTTTTTTTTATTAATACTAGATAAGAACATCTATGTACACTATTAATTTGACAAAAAGGTATTTAACCATGTATAGATATGATCATAGATTCTCTCATTCATAAATACTTATTGGATAGAAAATAACAATTTTATCAACAATTATAGGTGGAGTTCGCTCATCCTACAATTGTCGGAAATGTAAAGTCTCATTTATCCGATTGTCTCCCTTGATTCATTGATATTATTTATCAATAAAAAAAATTTTTAATATATTATTCTGAGTCTGTTTAGTTGAACAGACTAATTACTATAGTATCTACCGTCGATAAAATATTTGTAGGTTATGGTTATGAATTCTTTTGTGAAAGAATCTCTATCGCGTATGTTTTTATTAAGTCATATCAATTATTCATCAATCTTGTAAATTATGATTAAATGCATCTACTATATTTGTTGGGATTTATACAGTTTGAATTTTTATCAATGAATCACAAGGGTACCAACCATAGAGAATAGTTCCCATAGGGATAACTAGTGCAAGATTTCATCTCCCCTAAATGTTTAATGCAATAATAGTTCCCCGAGAATTAATTATTTATCGTTATTTCAGGAGATTCCTACAATTCAATGGGATTTATGAATAAGCATTGTAACCCTTAAAGGTATATTTAAGGAATTCATTCGGATCTATGTAAGCCGTCAAGACGCTCCTGACAGTTCTAGGTATTATAATAATTTTGATTAATGTCGGTATAAATAAGTCAACATGTCGTTAAAAAACCAATATCATGTTATTTCTTGTTAAAATTAATATGGCTATCATTCATAGTTGATCGATCATCCAACCCGGAGGGATATAGAATTCATATATAGATACGATTTGAGGTTATCTCAACTCGCCCATTTTCATATGAATCTCAAGTGTATCATATTTGAAGTAAGTATGAAAAAGGTATCCGCTCCCCCTGTTAATCTTAAGAATCCAAAGTAAGAAGGAAATTAAAAGAAAGTGTTTATTATTTGTTTAAATTCATAATTTCAATGTATCTATTCTACTAATTGATATTACTTGGGTTCTTATATACCAAATCTTTTAACTATTGTAATTTGTTTAAGGAAAGCAAAGGTTTTGTTTTCTATAATTGTGGAATTTAAGTAAAGATTATATTATAAATAAGATAAATATAACAAAGATTCGAAATTTCAGATATCTAAGTCCTGAATCCTTTGGATAAAATAAATCATCGTCCGGATGTGTGACTAGATTTTTTTTTTTTTTTAAAAATGATAAGTATCTAAATTGAAATATTGTTATGTTATAAATTAACTGATTTAATATTTCTAGTAAAAAGATGAAGGGAATATGAAGAATTGCTACTACATTTTGTCAGATATATGCAAGAGATTGTTTTAACTATGTTGAAGCGAAACAGATTTTATACTAATATGTAATTCTTTCAGATTCGGCATGGGGAGCAGTTCTCTCATTACGTAGATTGCTACGTCTAAAAAGCCTCACAATTCCCGCCCTACCTATTTATTGTTCAGATTCCGGTAGGAAACAAATAAAAGTAATTATGAACCATATATAGACAAGCTTCACGAATTAAACTAATTAAACCCTCCAAGTATAGATATACCAATCACCGAATTAATAGCGAACAACTGAAAAATGCAATGATTCCTAATATTCAAGGAAAGCAGGGATCGATTCACAAGGATGTTCTGAACGTACCAAGATTCGATCAACAGTCTCCCGGTCACGAATTGTTAATTCCTTAAACAACCTTACGCACATTACGGTGAGTTCGAAGAGTAACATGGATGAGAGGAAGATACATTGAATGAGGGAAGAAGAAGAATGTGTGATGAATTATAGTCAGTGAAAGAATACAAATGATAAAAGAGAAACAATGAATAGTAAAAGCCTTTCCTTTCCTTTTTCTCTTCTCTTTTATTAATTCTAAAATTATAACTTGTTCCTAACTGATCAAAGTTTTCTTATTTTTTAAAAGGAAATCCTTCCAGCAATACTTAAAGAAGGAGGAGTCGTATGTGTAAAAGAAATAATAGATATATAGTAATTCTAAATTATATGTACAGATTTTATCATTGTATTCACTTCAATAATAGAGAGAGATATAAATATAGATTAGTTCATTGTTAATCTTGACCCAAAATAATCTTATTGTAATGAATTAACCTGAACATGATTTATATGTTATGTAGGATAACAAAAGTAAGATAAAGGAGAGAAAAGTTATAATATGAGATGGCTATAAGAAAGAAGTATGGATTTTGATTTCAAAGAGGAGCCTTTATTTAAAACAATATTGAGGTAATTAAGGTTTAATTATATGTTAGCATGGTTAAATCTTGTCAATTTTTGTGACCAGTAAAAGAAAATAAAGTTTTTTTTTTTTTTTTTTTTTTACCAGTAGAAGGCTGCTCTTTGGAAGAAAAAGGGAAAGAAAATTATATATATCTCTGAATAGAAGGAATGTGTGTATGTAATGTTTTATATATAATGCAGCTTATTTTTTATTTATATATGAGTGTTTTGTTAGAAAGATGACTTGATTTAAGAAAGAGACTCGTAGGTAAATTCATTCAAATTATTGCAAATGTGTAAATTTCATATAATTTCATGTAAATGCCTGTATTCATTCGTGAAGGTATAGTAATTCCATGAGTGAAGAAAATTTTAAAACAAGGAGTAACTGATTATTTTGATTGATACACTATTGAATTTATAGTAAATTTATAATTTATAGGATAAATGAAGCTCCACCTGGTCCATTACCCTCAGGTATGATTATAAGGCCCGGTATCGAATCAGATTCGCCACCAAGTCGTTTCTCAAGGAACAGTTGATATTTGTATCTACATGAGAAGTAAGTAGGGGCTTAGAGTAAGGAGTAGAGGGAAAAGAATTACTGAATGTAATTAGGAAGAGAAAGAAATACTATATTTCTGAACTTTATCGAAGCCTATTTTTATTAATTTCACCTCTACTTTTAGGACATTCGGTATCTCTATGATTCTGTCAAGGTTTAAATATCCAATTCTATTTGAAGAGAAGAGAAATTTCTAACGCGAGTATATAAATATATTCTTTGTATAAACAGATTGTTGGAGAATAATGAATGGATATATTCGATACAGGCGAATTATAAATGGGTTGGAGGAGAACAGGATAACGTCATGTAAAGATTATGTGTAAAGGAGAGAAAACTATAGAAACGCGAATAGATATTAGGTTTGGAAAATACTAAATTACCATGCTTACAAAAAGGGAAAAAAAAAAAAGTATATAATTAAACCTAAGGCAAGAGAAAGAAAGAGAAATATAAGTAATTGTACATAATTTGCTACAAAATTGGAATTCGATAAGGAAAAAAAAAAAAAAAAAAAAAAAAAAAAAAAAAAAAAAAAAAAAAAAAAAAAAAAAAAAAAAGAAGGGGAATTGGTATTGGTTGGTGACAGAATTGGGGGGGGGGAGGCCGATCGCCGTAGGCGTGAGGCCCGGTCTA